>JAUJYP020000963.1:0-46992 GCA_030674075.2 Linum usitatissimum | reverse complement strand
TTGATATGCATTGTACCAAGGTGCATGTTGCAAAAATACAAAATACCGAGGTTGGCAATGAATATTGATAGTGTTTCTTATAACAAGGTACAACGCGCATGGTTCATAGTGCTATGGTACCCTAGATAAGCAACTGGGCATAGAGTACAATGAAAGTTAACCATACCAAAGTGCACGGTGCATTGTGCTTTGTGCAACTGCCTAATCTCCAATGTCCTTGATGCGTAGTGGAAGTGCACCATAATAACGTGAAAAGTACAAGGTGGATGGTGGGAGACTCAATAATGATATAGATTGAAATCTTAAAGTCCTATGGTTTTACAAATTTACTAGTGTCGAAGGATTATGATTCCACTCAAAATCGGTGGTTAGTGAAATTAGGAAAAAATTGTCCATTTGTCATTTTTTCACTAATTTCGCATAGAATAAAAAAATCTACGTGTTATTAGCAATTCATCGATAGATTTATTTTATTTGAGTAATAACTCGAAATGAAAATAATGAAAATTGTATAAAACTAATGCATTTTATTCTTTAAATTTATTATGATAAAAAGTCGTGGAATCTACGATTTTACGATTCGATTCTACAATTACAATTTCAGTTCCATTTTGGATCTCATGCTCACTCACCATTTCACTATCTGGGAGGAATGCACCATACCAAGGAACAAGCAGCATGGGGCTGATGGCATTGTACCAAAGTGCATGTTGCAAAATACAAAATACCGAGGTTGGCAATGAATATTGATAGTGTTCTATAACAAGGTACAACGCGCATGGTTCATTATAGTTAGTGTAACTTTAGATAAGCAAATTGCACATAGAGTATAAATGAAAGTTAACCATACCAAAGTGCACCTGCATCGTGCTTTGTGCAACCGCCTAATTCCAATGTCCTTGATGTGTAGAAGTGGAAGTGCACCATAATAACGTGAAAAGTACAAGGTGGATGGTGGGAGACCCAATAATGATATAGATTGAAATCATAAAGTCCTATGGTTTTATAAATTTACTAATGTCGAAGGATTATGATTCCAATCAAAATCTGGTGGTTAGTGAAATTAGGAAAATTTGTCCATTTGTCATTTTTTCACTAATTTCGCATAGAATAAGAAAATCTACGTGTTATTAGTAATTCATTGATAGATTTATTTTATTTGAGTAATAACTGAAAACTGAAAATAATGAAAATTGTATCAAACTAATGCATTTTCTTTCTTTAAATTTATTATGATAAAAAGTCGTGGAATCTTACGATTTTACGATTCGATTCTACAATTACAATTTCAGCTCCATTTTGGATCTCATGCTCACTCAGCCATTCCACTATCTTGGAGGGAATGCACCATACCAAGGAACAAGCAGGATAGTTGATACGCATTGTACCAAGGTGATGTTGCAAAAATACAAAATATCGAGGTTAGCAATGAATATTGATAGGGCTCTATAACAAGGTACAACGCGCATGGTTCATAGTGCTAGTGTACCCTAGATAAGCAAATTGGGCATAGAGCATAATGAAAGTTAACCATACCAAAGTGCACCTGCATCGTGCTTTGGTAACCGCCTAATTCCAATGTCCTTGATGCGTAGTGGAAGTGCACCATAATAACGTGAAAAGTACAAGGTGGATGGTGGGAGACTCAATAGTGATATAGATTGAAATCATAAAGTCCTATGGTTTTATAATTTTACTAGTGTCGAAGGATTATGATTCCACTCAAAATTCGGTGGTTAGTGAAATTAGGAAAATTTGTCCATTTGTCATTTTTTTCACTAATTTCGCATAGAATAAGAACATCTACGTGTTATTAGTAATTCATTGATAGATTTATTTTATTTGAGTAATAAGTGAAAACTGAAAATAATAAAAATTGTATCAAACTAATGCATTTTCTTCTTTAAATTTATTATGATAAAAAGTCGTGGAATCTTACGAATTTACGATTCGATTCTACAATTACAATTTGGGCCCATTTTGGATCTCATGCTCACTCAGCCATTCCACTATCTTAGAGGGAATGCACCATACCAAGGAACAAAGGTGCATAGTTGATATGCATTGTACCAAGGTGCATGTTGCAAAAATACAAAATACCGAGGTTGGCAATGAATATTGATAGTGCTCTATAACAAGGTACAACGCGCATGGTTCATAGTGCTAGTGTACCCTAGATAAGCAAATTGGGCATAGAAGCATAATGAAAGTTAACCATACCAAAGTGCACGGTGCATTGTGCTTTGTGCAACTCGCCTAATTCCAATGTCCTTGATGCGTAGTGGAAGTGCACCATAATAACGTGAAAAGTACAAGGTGGATGGTGGGAGACTCAATAGTGATATAGATTGAAATCATAAAGTCCTATGGTTTTATAAATTTACTAGTGTCGAAGGATTATGATTCCACTCAAAATCGGTGGTTAGTGAAATTAGGAAAATTTGTCCATTTGTCATTTTTTCACTAATTTCGCATAGAATAAGAACATCTACGTGTTATTAGTAATTCAATGATAGATTTATTTTATTTGAGTAATAAGCGAAAATTAAAATAATGAAAATTGTATAAAACTAATGCATTTTCTTCTTTAAATTTATTATGATAAAAAGTCGTGGAATCTTACGAATTTACGATTCGATTCTACAATTACAATTTCAGGCCCATTTTGGATCTCATGCTCACTCAGCCCATTTCACTATCTTGGAGGGAATGCACCATACCAAGGAACAGTGTGCATAGTTGATATGCATTGTACCAAAGTGCATGTTGCAAAAATACAAAATACCGAGGTTGGCAATGAATATTGATAAGTGCTCTATAACAAGGTACAACGCGCATGGTTCATAGTGCTAGTGTACCCTAGATAAGCAAATTGGGCATAGAGCATAATGAAAGTTAACCATACCAAAGTGCACGCGTGCATTGTGCTTTGCGTAACCGCCAATTCCAATGTCCTCGATGCGTAGTGGAAGTGCACCATAATAACGTGAAAAGTACAAGGTGGATGGTGGGAGACTCAATAGTGATATAGATTGAAATCATAAAGTCCTATGGTTTTACAAATTTACTAGTGTCGAAGGATTATGATTCCACTCAAAATCGGTGGTTAGTGAAATTAGGAAAAATTGTCCATTTGTCTTTTTTTTAACTAATTTCGCATTGAATAAAAAAATCTACGTGTTACTAGTAATTCATTGATAGATTTATTTTATTTGAGTAATAACCGAAAATGAAAATAATGAAAATTGTATAAAACTAATGCATTTTATTCTTTAAATTTATTATGATAAAAAGTCGTGGAATCTTACGATTTTACGATTCGATTCTACAATTACAATTTCAGCTTCCATTTTGGGATCTCATGCTCACTCACCATTTCACTATCTCGGGAGGGAATGCACCATACCAAGGAACAAGCAGTATAGTTGATATGCATTGTACCAAAGTGCATGTTGCAAAAATACAAAATACCGAGGTTGGCAATGAATATTGATAGTGCTCTATAACAAGGTACAACGCGCATGGTTCATAGTGCTATGTACCCTAGATAAGCAAATTGGGTATAGAGCATAATGAAAGTTAACCATACCAAAGTGCACGGTGCATTGTGCTTTGTGCAACCGCCTAATTCCAATGTCCTTGATGCGTAGTGGAAGTGCACCATAATAACGTGAAAAGTACAAGGTGGATGGTGGGAGACTCAATAGTGATATAGATTGAAATCATAAAGTCCTATGGTTTTATAATTTTACTAGTGTCGAAGGATTATGATTCCACTCAAAATCGGTGGTTAGTGAAATTAGGAAAATTTGTCCATTTGTCATTTTTTTCACTAATTTCGCATAGAATAAGAACATCTACGTGTTATTAGTAATTCATTGATAGATTTATTTTATTTGAGTAATAAGTGAAAACTAAAATAATAAAAATTGTATCAAACTAATGCATTTTCTTCTTTAAATTTATTATGATAAAAAGTCGTGGAATCTTACGAATTTACGATTCGATTCAACAATTACAATTTCAGTTCCATTTTGGATCTCATGCTCACTCAGCCATTCCACTATCTTGGAGGGAATGCACCATACCAAGGATCAAGCAGCATAGTTGATATGCATTGTACCAAGGTGCATGTTGCAAAAATACAAAATACCGAGGTTGGCAATGAATATTGATAGTGCTCTATAACAAGGTACAACGCGCATGGTTCATAGTGCTAGTGTACCCTAGATAAGCAAATTGGGCATAGAGCATAATGAAAGTTAACCATACCAAAGTGCACGGTGCATTGTGCTTTGTGCAACTGCCTAATTCCAATGTCCTTGATGCGTAGTGGAAGTGCACCATAATAACGTGAAAAGTACAAGGTGGATGGTGGGAGACTCAATAGTGATATAGATTGAAATCTTAAAGTCCTATGGTTTTACAAATTTACTAGTGTCGAAGGATTATGATTCCACTCAAAATCCGTGGTTAGTGAAATTAGGAAAAATTGTCCATTTGTCATTTTTTCACTAATTTCGCATAGAATAAAAAAATCTACGTGTTATTAGTAATTCATTGATAGATTTATTTTATTTGAGTAATAACCGAAATGAAAATAATGAAAAATTGTATAAAACTAATGCATTTTATTCTTTAAATTTATTATGATAAAAAGTCGTGGAATCTTACGATTTTACGATTCGATTCTACAATTACAATTTCAGTTCCATTTTGGATCTCATGCTCACTCAGCCATTTCACTATCTTGGAGGGAATGCACCATACCAAGGAACAAGTGTGCATAGTTGATATGCATTGTACCAAAGTGCATGTTGCAAAAATACAAAATACCGAGGTTGGCAATGAATATTGATAGTGCTCTATAACAAGGTACAACGCGCATGGTTCATAGTGCTAGTGTACCCTAGATAAGCAAATTGGGCATAGAGCATAATGAAAGTTAACCATACCAAAGTGCACGGTGCATTGTGCTTTGTGCAACCGCCTAATTCCAATGTCCTTGATGCGTAGTGGAAGTGCACCATAATAACGTGAAAAGTACAAGGAGGATGGTGGGAGACTCAATAGTGATATAGATTGAAATCATAAAGTCCTATGGTTTTACAATTTTACTAGTGTCGAAGGATTATGATTCCACTCAAAATCGGTGGTTAGTGAAATTAGGAAAATTTGTCCATTTGTCATTTTTTTCACTAATTTCGCATAGAATAAGAACATCTACGTGTTATTAGTAATTCATTGATAGATTTATTTTATTTGAGTAATAAGTGAAAACTAAAATAATAAAAATTGTATCAAACTAATGCATTTTCTTCTTTAAATTTATTATGATAAAAAGTCGTGGAATCTTACGAATTTACGATTCGATTCTACAATTACAATTTCAGTTCCATTTTGGATCTCATGCTCACTCAGCCATTTCACTATCTTGGAGGGAATGCACCATACCAAGGAACAGTGTGCATAGTTGATATGCATTGTACCAAGGTGCATGTTGCAAAAATACAAAATACTGAGGTTGGCAATGAATATTGATAGTGCTCTATAACAAGGTACAACGCGCATGGTTCATAGTGCTAGTGTACCCTAGATAAGCAAATTGGGCATAGAGCATAATGAAAGTTAACCATACCAAAGTGCACGGTGCATTGTGCTTTGTGCAACCGCCTAATTCCAATGTCCTTGATGCGTAGTGGAAGTGCACCATAATAACGTGAAAAGTACAAGGTGGATGGTGGGAGACTCAATAGTGATATAGATTGAAATCTTAAAGTCCTATGGTTTTACAAATTTACTAGTGTCGAAGGATTATGATTCCACTCAAAATCGGTGGTTAGTGAAATTAGGAAAAATTGTCCATTTGTCATTTTTTTCACTAATTTCGCATAGAATAAAAAAATCTACGTGTTATTAGTAATTCATTGATAGATTTATTTTATTTGAGTAATAACTGAAATGAAAATAATGAAAATTGTATAAAACTAATGCATTTTATTCTTTAAATTTATTATGATAAAAAGTCGTGGAATCTTACGATTTTACGATTCGATTCTACAATTACAATTTCAGTTCCATTTTGGATCTCATGCTCACTCAGCCATTTCACTATCTTGGAGGGAATGCACCATACCAAGGAACAGTGTGCATAGTTGATATGCATTGTACCAAAGTGCATGTTGCAAAAATACAAAATACCGAGGTTGGCAATGAATATTGATAGTGCTCTATAACAAGGTACAACGCGCATGGTTCATAGTGCTAGTGTACCCTAGATAAGCAAATTGGGCATAGAGCATAATGAAAGTTAACCATACCAAAGTGCACGGTGCATTGTGCTTTGTGCAACCGCCTAATTCCAATGTCCTTGATGCGTAGTGGAAGTGCACCATAATAACGTGAAAAGTACAAGGTGGATGGTGGGAGACTCAATAGTGATATAGATTGAAATCATAAAGTCCTATGGTTTTATAATTTTACTAGTGTCGAAGGATTATGATTCCACTCAAAATCGGTGGTTAGTGAAATTAGGAAAATTTGTCCATTTGTCATTTTTTTCACTAATTTCGCATAGAATAAGAACATCTACGTGTTATTAGTAATTCATTGATAGATTTATTTTATTTGAGTAATAAGTGAAAACTAAAATAATAAAAATTGTATCAAACTAATGCATTTTCTTCTTTAAATTTATTATGATAAAAAGTCGTGGAATCTTACGAATTTACGATTCGATTCTACAATTACAATTTCAGTTCCATTTTGGATCTCATGCTCACTCAGCCATTCCACTATCTTGGAGGGAATGCACCATACCAAGGAACAAGCAGTGCATAGTTGATATGCATTGTACCAAGGTGCATGTTGCAAAAATACAAAATACCGAGGTTGGCAATGAATATTGATAGTGCTCTATAACAAGGTACAACGCGCATGGTTCATAGTGCTAGTGTACCCTAGATAAGCAAATTGGGCATAGAGCATAATGAAAGTTAACCATACCAAAGTGCACGGTGCATTGTGCTTTGTGCAACCGCCTAATTCCAATGTCCTTGATGCGTAGTGGAAGTGCACCATAATAACGTGAAAAGTACAAGGTGGATGGTGGGAGACTCAATAGTGATATAGATTGAAATCTTAAAGTCCTATGGTTTTACAAATTTACTAGTGTCGAAGGATTATGATTCCACTCAAAATCGGTGGTTAGTGAAATTAGGAAAATTTGTCCATTTGTCATTTTTTTCACTAATTTCGCATAGAATAAGAACATCTACGTGTTATTAGTAATTCATTGATAGATTTATTTTATTTGAGTAATAAGTGAAAACGAAAATAATAAAAATTGTATCAAACTAATGCATTTTCTTCTTTAAATTTATTATGATAAAAAGTCGTGGAATCTTACGATTTTACGATTCGATTCTACAATTACAATTTCAGCTCCATTTTGGATCTCATGCTCACTCAGCCATTTCACTATCTTGGAGGGAATGCACCATACCAAGGAACAAGTGTGCATAGTTGATATGCATTGTACCAACGTGCATGTTGCAAAAATACAAAATACCGAGGTTGGCAATGAATATTGATAGTGCTCTATAACAAGGTACAACGCGCATGGTTCATAGTGCTAGTGTACCCTAGATAAGCAAATTGGGCATAGAGCATAATGAAAGTTAACCATACCAAAGTGCACGGTGCATTGTGCTTTGTGCAACCGCCTAATTCCAATGTCCTTGATGCGTAGTGGAAGTGCACCATAATAACGTGAAAAGTACAAGGTGGATGGTGGGAGACTCAATAGTGATATAGATTGAAATCATAAAGTCCTATGGTTTTATAATTTTACTAGTGTCGAAGGATTATGATTCCACTCAAAATCGGTGGTTAGTGAAATTAGGAAAATTTGTCCATTTGTCATTTTTTTCACTAATTTCGCATAGAATAAGAACATCTACGTGTTATTAGTAATTCAATGATAGATTTATTTTATTTGAGTAATAAGTGAAAACTAAAATAATAAAAATTGTATCAAACTAATGCATTTTCTTCTTTAAATTTATTATGATAAAAAGTCGTGGAATCTTACGAATTTACGATTCGATTCTACAATTACAATTTCAGTTCCATTTTGGATCTCATGCTCACTCAGCCATTCCACTATCTTGGAGGGAATGCACCATACCAAGGAACAAGTGTGCATAGTTGATATGCATTGTACCAAGGTGCATGTTGCAAAAATACAAAATACCGAGGTTGGCAATGAATATTGATAGTGCTCTATAACAAGGTACAACGCGCATGGTTCATAGTGCTAGTGTACCCTAGATAAGCAAATTGGGCATAGAGCATAATGAAAGTTAACCATACCAAAGTGCACGGTGCATTGTGCTTTGTGCAACCGCCTAATTCCAATGTCCTTGATGCGTAGTGGAAGTGCACCATAATAACGTGAAAAGTACAAGGTGGATGGTGGGAGACTCAATAGTGATATAGATTGAAATCTTAAAGTCCTATGGTTTTACAAATTTACTAGTGTCGAAGGATTATGATTCCACTCAAAATCGGTGGTTAGTGAAATTAGGAAAATTTGTCCATTTGTCATTTTTTTCACTAATTTCGCATAGAATAAGAACATCTACGTGTTATTAGTAATTCATTGATAGATTTATTTTATTTGAGTAATAAGTGAAAACTAAAATAATAAAAATTGTATCAAACTAATGCATTTTCTTCTTTAAATTTATTATGATAAAAAGTCGTGGAATCTTACGATTTTACGATTCGATTCTACAATTACAATTTCAGTTCCATTTTGGATCTCATGCTCACTCAGCCATTTCACTATCTTGGAGGGAATGCACCATACCAAGGAACAAATGTGCATAGTTGATATGCATTGTACCAAAGTGCATGTTGCAAAAATACAAAATACCGAGGTTGGCAATGAATATTGATAGTGCTCTATAACAAGGTACAACGCGCATGGTTCATAGTGCTAGTGTACCCTAGATAAGCAAATTGGGCATAGAGCATAATGAAAGTTAACCATACCAAAGTGCACGGTGCATTGTGCTTTGTGCAACCGCCTAATTCCAATGTCCTTGATGCGTAGTGGAAGTGCACCATAATAACGTGAAAAGTACAAGGTGGATGGTGGGAGACTCAATAGTGATATAGATTGAAATCTTAAAGTCCTATGGTTTTATAAATTTACTAGTGTCGAAGGATTATGATTCCACTCAAAATCGGTGGTTAGTGAAATTAGGAAAATTTGTCCATTTGTCATTTTTTTCACTAATTTCGCATAGAATAAGAACATCTACGTGTTATTAGTAATTCATTGATAGATTTATTTTATTTGAGTAATAAGTGAAAACTAAAATAATAAAAATTGTATCAAACTAATGCATTTTCTTCTTTAAATTTATTATGATAAAAAGTCGTGGAATCTTACGAATTTACGATTCGATTCTACAATTACAATTTCAGCTCCATTTTGGATCTCATGCTCACTCAGCCATTTCACTATCTTGGAGGGAATGCACCATACCAAGGAACAAAGGTGCATAGTTGATATGCATTGTACCAAGGTGCATGTTGCAAAAATACAAAATACCGAGGTTGGCAATGAATATTGATAGTGCTCTATAACAAGGTACAACGCGCATGGTTCATAGTGCTAGTGTACCCTAGATAAGCAAATTGGGCATAGAGCATAATGAAAGTTAACCATACCAAAGTGCACGGTGCATTGTGCTTTGTGCAACCGCCTAATTCCAATGTCCTTGATGCGTAGTGGAAGTGCACCATAATAACGTGAAAAGTACAAGGTGGATGGTGGGAGACTCAATAGTGATATAGATTGAAATCTTAAAGTCCTATGGTTTTACAAATTTACTAGTGTCGAAGGATTATGATTCCACTCAAAATCGGTGGTTAGTGAAATTAGGAAAATTTGTCCATTTGTCATTTTTTTCACTAATTTCGCATAGAATAAGAACATCTACGTGTTATTAGTAATTCATTGATAGATTTATTTTATTTGAGTAATAAGTGAAAACTAAAATAATAAAAATTGTATCAAACTAATGCATTTTCTTCTTTAAATTTATTATGATAAAAAGTCGTGGAATCTTACGAATTTACGATTCGATTCTACAATTACAATTTCAGTTCCATTTTGGATCTCATGCTCACTCAGCCATTCCACTATCTTGGAGGGAATGCACCATACCAAGGAACAAGGTGTGCATAGTTGATATGCATTGTACCAAGGTGCATGTTGCAAAAATACAAAATACCGAGGTTGGCAATGAATATTGATAGTGCTCTATAACAAGGTACAACGCGCATGGTTCATAGTGCTAGTGTACCCTAGATAAGCAAATTGGGCATAGAGCATAATGAAAGTTAACCATACCAAAGTGCACGGTGCATTGTGCTTTGTGCAACTCGCCTAATTCCAATGTCCTTGATGCGTAGTGGAAGTGCACCATAATAACGTGAAAAGTACAAGGTGGATGGTGGGAGACTCAATAGTGATATAGATTGAAATCTTAAAGTCCTATGGTTTTACAAATTTACTAGTGTCGAAGGATTATGATTCCACTCAAAATCGGTGGTTAGTGAAATTAGGAAAATTTGTCCATTTGTCATTTTTTTCACTAATTTCGCATAGAATAAGAAAATCTACGTGTTATTAGTAATTCATTGATAGATTTATTTTATTTGAGTAATAAGTGAAAACTGAAAATAATAAAAATTGTATAAAACTAATGCATTTTCTTCTTTAAATTTATTATGATAAAAAGTCGTGGAATCTTACGATTTTACGATTCGATTCTACAATTACAATTTCAGCTCCATTTTGGATCTCATGCTCACTCAGCCATTTCACTATCTTGGAGGGAATGCACCATACCAAGGAACAAAGTGTGCATAGTTGATATGCATTGTACCAAGGTGCAGTTGCATGTTGCAAAAATACAAAATACCGAGGTTGGCAATGAATATTGATAGTGCTCTATAACAAGGTACAACGCGCATGGTTCATAGTGCTAGTGTACCCTAGATAAGCAAATTGGGCATAGAGCATAATGAAAGTTAACCATACCAAAGTGCACGGTGCATTGTGCTTTGTGCAACCGCCTAATTCCAATGTCCTTGATGCGTAGTGGAAGTGCACCATAATAACGTGAAAAGTACAAGGTGGATGGTGGGAGACTCAATAGTGATATAGATTGAAATCTTAAAGTCCTATGGTTTTACAAATTTACTAGTGTCGAAGGATTATGATTCCACTCAAAATCGGTGGTTAGTGAAATTAGGAAAATTTGTCCATTTGTCATTTTTTTCACTAATTTCGCATAGAATAAGAACATCTACGTGTTATTAGTAATTCATTGATAGATTTATTTTATTTGAGTAATAAGTGAAAACTAAAATAATAAAAATTGTATCAAACTAATGCATTTTCTTCTTTAAATTTATTATGATAAAAAGTCGTGGAATCTTACGAATTTACGATTCGATTCTACAATTACAATTTCGGTTCCATTTTGGATCTCATGCTCACTCAGCCATTCCACTATCTTCGAGGGAATGCACCATACCAAGGAACAAAGTGCATAGTTGATATGCATTGTACCAAGGTGCATGTTGCAAAAATACAAAATACTGAGGTTGGCAATGAATATTGATAGTGCTCTATAACAAGGTACAACGCGAATGGTTCATAGTGCTAGTGTACCCTAGATAAGCAAATTGGGCATAGAGCATAATGAAAGTTAACCATACCAAAGTGCACGGTGCATTGTGCTTTGTGCAATCGCCTAATTCCAATGTCCTTGATGCGTAGTGGAAGTGCACCATAATAACGTGAAAAGTACAAGGTGGATGGTGGGAGACTCAATAGTGATATAGATTGAAATCTTAAAGTCCTATGGTTTTACAAATTTACTAGTGTCGAAGGATTATGATTCCACTCAAAATCGGTGGTTAGTGAAATTAGGAAAAATTTGTCCATTTGTCATTTTTTTCACTAATTTCGCATAGAATAAGAACAATCTACGTGTTATTAGTAATTCATTGATAGATTTATTTTATTTGAGTAATAAGTGAAAACTAAAAATAATAAAAATTGTATCAAACTAATGCATTTTCTTCTTTAAATTTATTATGATAAAAAGTCGTGGAATCTTACGAATTTACGATTCGATTCTACAATTACAATTTCAGTTCCATTTTGGATCTCATGCTCACTCAGCCATTCCACTATCTTGGAGGGAATGCACCATACCAAGGAACAAAGTGTATAGTTGATATGCATTGTACCAAGGTGCATGTTGCAAAATATCAAAATACAAAATACCGAGGTTGGCAATGAATATTGATAGTGCTCTATAACAAGGTACAACGCGCATGGTTCATAGTGCTAGTGTACCCTAGATAAGCAAATTGGGCATAGAGCATAATGAAAGTTAACCATACCAAAGTGCACGGTGCATTGTGCTTTGTGCAACCGCCTAATTCCAATGTCCTTGATGCGTAGTGGAAGTGCACCATAATAACGTGAAAAGTACAAGGTGGATGGTGGGAGACTCAATAGTGATATAGATTGAAATCTTAAAGTCCTATGGTTTTACAAATTTACTAGTGTCGAAGGATTATGATTCCACTCAAAATCGGTGGTTAGTGAAATTAGGAAAAATTGTCCATTTGTCATTTTTTTCACTAATTTCGCATAGAATAAAAAAATCTACGTGTTATTAGTAATTCATTGATAGATTTATTTTATTTGAGTAATAAGTGAAATGAAAATAATAAAAATTGTATAAAACTAATGCATTTTCTTCTTTAAATTTATTATGATAAAAAGTCGTGGAATCTTACGAATTTACGATTCGATTCTACAATTCCATTTTGGATCTCATGCTAACTCGGCCATTACAATATCTTGAAAGGAATGCACCATACCAAGGAACGGTGTGCATAGTTGAATTGCATTGTACCAAGGTGCATGTTGCATTGCAAATCATCAAAATACAAAATACTGAGGTTGGCAATGAATATTGATAGTGCTCTATAACAAGGTACAACGCGCATGGTTCATAGTGCTAGTGTACCCTAGATAAGCAAATTGGGCATAGAGCATAATGAAAGTTAACCATACCAAAGTGCATGGTGCATTGTGCTTTGTGCAACTGCCTCATTCTAATGTCCTTGATGCGTAGTTGAAGTGCACCATAATAACGTGAAAAGTACAAGGTGGATGGTGGGAGACTCAATAGTGATATAGATTGAAATCTTAAAGTCCTATGGTTTTACAAATTTACTAGTGTCGAAGGATTATGATTCCACTCAAAATCGGTGGTTAGTGAAATTAGGAAAAATTGTCCATTTGTCATTTTTTTCACTAATTTCGCATAGAATAAAAAAATCTACGTGTTATTAGTAATTCATTGATAGATTTATTTTATTTGAGTAATAAGTGAAAAGAAAATAATAAAAATTGTATAAAACTAATGCATTTTCTTCTTTAAATTTATTATGATAAAAAGTCGTGGAATCTTACGAATTTACGATTCGATTCTACAATTACAATTTCAGTTCCATTTTGGATCTCATGCTGACTCGGCCATTACAGTATCTTGGAGGGAATGCACCATACCAAGGAACAGTGTGTATAGTTGATATGCATTGTACCAAGGTGCATGTTGCATTGAAAATCATCAAAATACAAAATACTGAGGTTGGCAATGAATATTGATAGTGCTCTATAACAAGGTACAACGCGCATGGTTCATAGTGCTAGTGTACCGTAGATAAGCAAATTGGGCATAGAGCATAATGAAAGTTAACCATACCAAAGTGCACGGTGCATTGTGCTTTGTGCAATCGCCTCATTCTAATGTCCTTGATGCGTAGTGGAAGTGCACCATAATAACGTGAAAAGTACAAGGTGGATGGTGGGAGACTCAATAGTGATATAGATTGAAATCTTAAAGTCCTATGGTTTTACAAATTTACTAGTGTCGAAGGATTATGATTCCACTCAAAATCGGTGGTTAGTGAAATTAGGAAAAATTGTCCATTTGTCATTTTTTTCACTAATTTCGCATAGAATAAAAAAATCTACGTGTTATTAGTAATTCATTGATAGATTTATTTTATTTGAGTAATAAGTGAAATGAAAATAATAAAAATTGTATAAAACAAATGCATTTTCTTCTTTAAATTTATTATGATAAAAAGTCGTGGAATCTTACGAATTTACGATTCGATTCTACAATTACAATTTCAGTTCCATTTTGGATCTCATGCTTGACTCGGCCATTACGGTATCTTGGAGGGAATGCACCATACCAAGGAACAGTGTGTATAGTTGAATTGCATTGTACCAAGGTGCAAGTTGCATTACAAATCATCAAAATACAAAATACTGAGGTTGGCAATGAATATTGATAGTGCTCTATAACAAGGTACAACGCGCATGGTTCATAGTGCTAGTGTACCCTAGATAAGCAAATTGGGCATAGAGCATAATGAAAGTTAACCATACCAAAGTGCACGGTGCATTGTGCTTTGTGCAACCGCCTCATTCTAATGTCCTTGATGCGTAGTGGAAGTGCACCATAATAACGTGAAAAGTACAAGGTGGATGGTGGGAGACTCAATAGTGATATAGATTGAAATCTTAAAGTCCTATGGTTTTACAAATTTACTAGTGTCGAAGGATTATGATTCCACTCAAAATCGGTGGTTAGTGAAATTAGGAAAAATTGTCCATTTGTCATTTTTTTCACTAATTTCGCATAGAATAAAAAAATCTACGTGTTATTAGTAATTCATTGATAGATTTATTTTATTTGAGTAATAAGTGAAAAGAAAATAATAAAAATTGTATAAAACTAATGCATTTTCTTCTTTAAATTTATTATGATAAAAAGTCGTGGAATCTTACGAATTTACGATTCGATTCTACAATTACAATTTCGGTTCCATTTTGGATCTCATGCTTGACTCGGCCATTACAGTATCTTGGAGGGAATGCACCATACCAAGGAACAGTGTGTATAGTTGAATTGCATTGTACCAAGGTGCAAGTTGCATTGCAAATCATCAAAATACAAAATACCGAGGTTGGCAATGAATATTGATAGTGCTCTATAACAAGGTACAACGCGCATGGTTCATAGTGCTAGTGTACCCTAGATAAGCAAATTGGGCATAGAGCATAATGAAAGTTAACCATACCAAAGTGCACGGTGCATTGTGCTTTGTGCAAGCGCCTCATTCTAATTTCCTTGATGCGTAGTGGAAGTGCACCATAATAACGTGAAAAGTACAAGGTGGATGGTGGGAGACTCAATAGTGATATAGATTGAAATCTTAAAGTCCTATGGTTTTACAAATTTACTAGTGTCGAAGGATTATGATTCCACTCAAAATCGGTGGTTAGTGAAATTAGGAAAAATTGTCCATTTGTCATTTTTTTCACTAATTTCGCATAGAATAAAAAAATCTACGTGTTATTAGTAATTCATTGATAGATTTATTTTATTCGAGTAATAAGTGAAAAGAAAATAATAAAAATTGTATAAAACAAATGCATTTTCTTCTTTAAATTTATTATGATAAAAAGTCGTGGAATCTTACGAATTTACGATTCGATTCTACAATTACAATTTCGGTTCCATTTTGGATCTCATGCTTGACTCGGCCATTACGGTATCTTGGAGGGAATGCACCATACCAAGGAACAGTGTGTATAGTTGAATTGCATTGTACCAAGGTGCAAGTTGCATTACAAATCATCAAAATACAAAATACTGAGGTTGGCAATGAATATTGATAGTGCTCTATAACAAGGTACAACGCGCATGGTTCATAGTGCTAGTGTACCCTAGATAAGCAAATTGGGCATAGAGCATAATGAAAGTTAACCATACCAAAGTGCACGGTGCATTGTGCTTTGTGCAACTGCCTCATTCTAATGTCCTTGATGCGTAGTGGAAGTGCACCATAATAACGTGAAAAGTACAAGGTGGATGGTGGGAGACTCAATAGTGATATAGATTGAAATCTTAAAGTCCTATGGTTTTACAAATTTACTAGTGTCGAAGGATTATGATTCCACTCAAAATCGGTGGTTAGTGAAATTAGGAAAAATTGTCCATTTGTCATTTTTTCACTAATTTCGCATAGAATAAAAAAATCTACGTGTTATTAGTAATTCATTGATAGATTTATTTTATTTGAGTAATAAGTGAAATGAAAATAATAAAAATTGTATAAAACAAATGCATTTTCTTCTTTAAATTTATTATGATAAAAAGTCGTGGAATCTTACGAATTTACGATTCGATTCTACAATTACAATTTCAGTTCCATTTTGGATCTCATGCTGACTCGGCCATTACAGTATCTTGGAGGGAATGCACCATACCAAGGAACAGTGTGTATAGTTGAATTGCATTGTACCAAGGTGCAAGTTGCATTACAAATCATCAAAATACAAAATGCGAGGTTGGCAATGAATATTGATAGTGCTCTATAACAAGGTACAACGCGCATGGTTCATAGTGCTAGTGTACCCTAGATAAGCAAATTGGGCATAGAGCATAATGAAAGTTAACCATACCAAAGTGCACGGTGCATTGTGCTTTGTGCAACTGCCTCATTCTAATGTCCTTGATGCGTAGTGGAAGTGCACCATAATAACGTGAAAAGTACAAGGTGGATGGTGGGAGACTCAATAGTGATATAGATTGAAATCTTAAAGTCCTATGGTTTTACAAATTTACTAGTGTCGAAGGATTATGATTCCACTCAAAATCGGTGGTTAGTGAAATTAGGAAAAATTGTCCATTTGTCATTTTTTTCACTAATTTCGCATAGAATAAAAAAATCTACGTGTTATTAGTAATTCATTGATAGATTTATTTTATTTGAGTAATAAGTGAAATGAAAATAATAAAAATTGTATAAAACTAATGCATTTTATTCTTTAAATTTATTATGATAAAAAGTCGTGGAATCTTACGAATTTACGATTCGATTCTACAATTACAATTTCAGTTCCATTTTGGATCTCATGCGACTCGGCCATTACGGTATCTTGGAGGGAATGCACCATACCAAGGAACAGTGTGTATAGTTGAATTGCATTGTACCAAGGTGCAAGTTGCATTGCAAATCATCAAAATACAAAATGCGAGGTTGGCCATGAATATTGATAGTGCTCTATTACAAGGTACAACGCGCATGGTTCATAGTGCTAGTGTACCCTAGATAAGCAAATTGGGCATAGAGCATAATGAAAGTTAACCATACCAAAGTGCACGGTGCATTGTGCTTTGTGCAACCGCCTCATTCTAATTTCCTTGATGCGTAGTGGAAGTGCACCATAATAACGTGAAAAGTACAAGGTGGATGGTGGGAGACTCAATAGTGATATAGATTGAAATCTTAAAGTCCTATGGTTTTACAAATTTACTAGTGTCGAAGGATTATGATTCCACTCAAAATCGGTGGTTAGTGAAATTAGGAAAAATTGTCCATTTGTCATTTTTTTCACTAATTTCGCATAGAATAAAAAAATCTACGTGTTATTAGTAATTCATTGATAGATTTATTTTATTCGAGTAATAAGTGAAAAGAAAATAATAAAAATTGTATAAAACAAATGCATTTTCTTCTTTAAATTTATTATGATAAAAAGTCGTGGAATCTTACGAATTTACGATTCGATTCTACAATTACAATTTCAGTTCCATTTTGGATCTCATGCTGACTCGGCCATTACAGTATCTTGGAGGGAATGCACCATACCAAGGAACAGTGTGTATAGTTGAATTGCATTGTACCAAGGTGCAAGTTGCATTACAAATCATCAAAATACAAAATACTGAGGTTGGCAATGAATATTGATAGTGCTCTATAACAAGGTACAACGCGCATGGTTCATAGTGCTAGTGTACCCTAGATAAGCAAATTGGGCATAGAGCATAATGAAAGTTAACCATACCAAAGTGCACGGTGCATTGTGCTTTGTGCAAGCTGCCTCATTCTAATGTCCTTGATGCGTAGTGGAAGTGCACCATAATAACGTGAAAAGTACAAGGTGGATGGTGGGAGACTCAATAGTGATATAGATTGAAATCTTAAAGTCCTATGGTTTTACAAATTTACTAGTGTCGAAGGATTATGATTCCACTCAAAATCGGTGGTTAGTGAAATTAGGAAAAATTGTCCATTTGTCATTTTTTTCACTAATTTCGCATAGAATAAAAAAATCTACGTGTTATTAGTAATTCATTGATAGATTTATTTTATTCGAGTAATAAGTGAAAAGAAAATAATAAAAATTGTATAAAACAAATGCATTTTCTTCTTTAAATTTATTATGATAAAAAGTCGTGGAATCTTACGAATTTACGATTCGATTCTACAATTACAATTTCGGTTCCATTTTGGATCTCATGCCGACTCGGCCATTACGGTATCTTGGAGGGAATGCACCATACCAAGGAACAGTGTGTATAGTTGAATTGCATTGTACCAAGGTGCAAGTTGCATTACAAATCATCAAAATACAAAATGCGAGGTTGGCAATGAATATTGATAGTGCTCTATAACAAGGTACAACGCGCATGGTTCATAGTGCTAGTGTACCCTAGATAAGCAAATTGGGCATAGAGCATAATGAAAGTTAACCATACCAAAGTGCACGGTGCATTGTGCTTTGTGCAAGCTGCCTCATTCTAATGTCCTTGATGCGTAGTGGAAGTGCACCATAATAACGTGAAAAGTACAAGGTGGATGGTGGGAGACTCAATAGTGATATAGATTGAAATCTTAAAGTCCTATGGTTTTACAAATTTACTAGTGTCGAAGGATTATGATTCCACTCAAAATCGGTGGTTAGTGAAATTAGGAAAAATTGTCCATTTGTCATTTTTTTCACTAATTTCGCATAGAATAAAAAAATCTACGTGTTATTAGTAATTCATTGATAGATTTATTTTATTTGAGTAATAAGTGAAATGAAAATAATAAAAATTGTATAAAACAAATGCATTTTATTCTTTAAATTTATTATGATAAAAAGTCGTGGAATCTTACGAATTTACGATTCGATTCTACAATTACAATTTCGGTTCCATTTTGGATCTCATGCCGACTCGGCCATTACGGTATCTTGGAGGGAATGCACCATACCAAGGAACAGTGTGTATAGTTGAATTGCATTGTACCAAGGTGCAAGTTGCATTACAAATCATCAAAATACAAAATGCGAGGTTGGCAATGAATATTGATAGTGCTCTATAACAAGGTACAACGCGCATGGTTCATAGTGCTAGTGTACCCTAGATAAGCAAATTGGGCATAGAGCATAATGAAAGTTAACCATACCAAAGTGCACGGTGCATTGTGCTTTGTGCAACTGCCTCATTCTAATGTCCTTGATGCGTAGTGGAAGTGCACCATAATAACGTGAAAAGTACAAGGTGGATGGTGGGAGACTCAATAGTGATATAGATTGAAATCTTAAAGTCCTATGGTTTTACAAATTTACTAGTGTCGAAGGATTATGATTCCACTCAAAATCGGTGGTTAGTGAAATTAGGAAAAATTGTCCATTTGTCATTTTTTTCACTAATTTCGCATAGAATAAAAAAATCTACGTGTTATTAGTAATTCATTGATAGATTTATTTTATTTGAGTAATAAGTGAAAAGAAAATAATAAAAATTGTATAAAACAAATGCATTTTCTTCTTTAAATTTATTATGATAAAAAGTCGTGGAATCTTACGAATTTACGATTCGATTCTACAATTACAATTTCAGTTCCATTTTGGATCTCATGCTGACTCGGCCATTACAGTATCTTGGAGGGAATGCACCATACCAAGGAACAGTGTGTATAGTTGAATTGCATTGTACCAAGGTGCAAGTTGCATTACAAATCATCAAAATACAAAATACTGAGGTTGGCAATGAATATTGATAGTGCTCTATAACAAGGTACAACGCGCATGGTTCATAGTGCTAGTGTACCCTAGATAAGCAAATTGGGCATAGAGCATAATGAAAGTTAACCATACCAAAGTGCACGGTGCATTGTGCTTTGTGCAACTGCCTCATTCTAATGTCCTTGATGCGTAGTGGAAGTGCACCATAATAACGTGAAAAGTACAAGGTGGATGGTGGGAGACTCAATAGTGATATAGATTGAAATCTTAAAGTCCTATGGTTTTACAAATTTACTAGTGTCGAAGGATTATGATTCCACTCAAAATCGGTGGTTAGTGAAATTAGGAAAAATTGTCCATTTGTCATTTTTTTCACTAATTTCGCATAGAATAAAAAAATCTACGTGTTATTAGTAATTCATTGATAGATTTATTTTATTTGAGTAATAAGTGAAAAGAAAATAATAAAAATTGTATAAAACTAATGCATTTTCTTCTTTAAATTTATTATGATAAAAAGTCGTGGAATCTTACGAATTTACGATTCGATTCTACAATTACAATTTCAGTTCCATTTTGGATCTCATGCTGACTCGGCCATTACAGTATCTTGGAGGGAATGCACCATACCAAGGAACAGTGTGTATAGTTGAATTGCATTGTACCAAGGTGCAAGTTGCATTGCAAATCATCAAAATACAAAATACTGAGGATGGCAATGAATATTGATAGTGCTCTATTACAAGGTACAACGCGCATGGTTCATAGTGCTAGTGTACCCTAGATAAGCAAATTGGGCATAGAGCATAATGAAAGTTAACCATACCAAAGTGCACGGTGCATTGTGCTTTGTGCAACCGCCTCATTCTAATGTCCTTGATGCGTAGTGGAAGTGCACCATAATAACGTGAAAAGTACAAGGTGGATGGTGGGAGACTCAATAGTGATATAGATTGAAATCTTAAAGTCCTATGGTTTTACAAATTTACTAGTGTCGAAGGATTATGATTCCACTCAAAATCGGTGGTTAGTGAAATTAGGAAAAATTGTCCATTTGTCATTTTTTTCACTAATTTCGCATAGAATAAAAAAATCTACGTGTTATTAGTAATTCATTGATAGATTTATTTTATTCGAGTAATAAGTGAAAAGAAAATAATAAAAATTGTATAAAACAAATGCATTTTCTTCTTTAAATTTATTATGATAAAAAGTCGTGGAATCTTACGAATTTACGATTCGATTCTACAATTACAATTTCAGTTCCATTTTGGATCTCATGCTGACTCGGCCATTACAGTATCTTGGAGGGAATGCACCATACCAAGGAACAGTGTGTATAGTTGAATTGCATTGTACCAAGGTGCAAGTTGCATTACAAATCATCAAAATACAAAATACTGAGGTTGGCAATGAATATTGATAGTGCTCTATAACAAGGTACAACGCGCATGGTTCATAGTGCTAGTGTACCCTAGATAAGCAAATTGGGCATAGAGCATAATGAAAGTTAACCATACCAAAGTGCACGGTGCATTGTGCTTTGTGCAACCGCCTCATTCTAATTTCCTTGATGCGTAGTGGAAGTGCACCATAATAACGTGAAAAGTACAAGGTGGATGGTGGGAGACTCAATAGTGATATAGATTGAAATCTTAAAGTCCTATGGTTTTACAAATTTACTAGTGTCGAAGGATTATGATTCCACTCAAAATCGGTGGTTAGTGAAATTAGGAAAAATTGTCCATTTGTCATTTTTTTCACTAATTTCGCATAGAATAAAAAAATCTACGTGTTATTAGTAATTCATTGATAGATTTATTTTATTCGAGTAATAAGTGAAAAGAAAATAATAAAAATTGTATAAAACAAATGCATTTTCTTCTTTAAATTTATTATGATAAAAAGTCGTGGAATCTTACGAATTTACGATTCGATTCTACAATTACAATTTCAGTTCCATTTTGGATCTCATGCCGACTCGGCCATTACGGTATCTTGGAGGGAATGCACCATACCAAGGAACAGTGTGTATAGTTGAATTGCATTGTACCAAGGTGCAAGTTGCATTACAAATCATCAAAATACAAAATACTGAGGTTGGCAATGAATATTGATAGTGCTCTATAACAAGGTACAACGCGCATGGTTCATAGTGCTAGTGTACCCTAGATAAGCAAATTGGGCATAGAGCATAATGAAACTGAACCATACCAAAGTGCACGGTGCATTGTGCTTTGTGCAACTCGCCTCATTCTAATGTCCTTGATGCGTAGTGGAAGTGCACCATAATAACGTGAAAAGTACAAGGTGGATGGTGGGAGACTCAATAGTGATATAGATTGAAATCTTAAAGTCCTATGGTTTTACAAATTTACTAGTGTCGAAGGATTATGATTCCACTCAAAATCGGTGGTTAGTGAAATTAGGAAAAATTGTCCATTTGTCATTTTTTTCACTAATTTCGCATAGAATAAAAAAATCTACGTGTTATTAGTAATTCATTGATAGATTTATTTTATTTGAGTAATAAGTGAAATGAAAATAATGAAAATTGTATAAAACTAATGCATTTTATTCTTTAAATTTATTATGATAAAAAGTCGTGGAATCTTACGAATTTACGATTCGATTCTACAATTACAATTTCAGTTCCATTTTGGATCTCATGCTGACTCGGCCATTACAGTATCTTGGAGGGAATGCACCATACCAAGGAACAGTGTGTATAGTTGAATTGCATTGTACCAAGGTGCAAGTTGCATTGCAAATCATCAAAATACAAAATACTGAGGTTGGCCATGAATATTGATAGTGCTCTATTACAAGGTACAACGCGCATGGTTCATAGTGCTAGTGTACCCTAGATAAGCAAATTGGGCATAGAGCATAATGAAAGTTAACCATACCAAAGTGCACGGTGCATTGTGCTTTGTCCAACCGCCTCATTCTAATGTCCTTGATGCGTAGTGGAAGTGCACCATAATAACGTGAAAAGTACAAGGTGGATGGTGGGAGACTCAATAGTGATATAGATTGAAATCTTAAAGTCCTATGGTTTTACAAATTTACTAGTGTCGAAGGATTATGATTCCACTCAAAATCGGTGGTTAGTGAAATTAGGAAAAATTGTCCATTTGTCATTTTTTTCACTAATTTCGCATAGAATAAAAAAATCTACGTGTTATTAGTAATTCATTGATAGATTTATTTTATTTGAGTAATAAGTGAAAAGAAAATAATAAAAATTGTATAAAACTAATGCATTTTCTTCTTTAAATTTATTATGATAAAAAGTCGTGGAATCTTACGAATTTACGATTCGATTCTACAATTACAATTTCAGTTCCATTTTGGATCTCATGCTGACTCGGCCATTACAGTATCTTGGAGGGAATGCACCATACCAAGGAACAGTGTGTATAGTTGAATTGCATTGTACCAAGGTGCAAGTTGCATTGCAAATCATCAAAATACAAAATACTGAGGTTGGCAATGAATATTGATAGTGCTCTATAACAAGGTACAACGCGCATGGTTCATAGTGCTAGTGTACCCTAGATAAGCAAATTGGGCATAGAGCATAATGAAAGTTAACCATACCAAAGTGCACGGTGCATTGTGCTTTGTGCAACTGCCTCATTCTAATTTCCTTGATGCGTAGTGGAAGTGCACCATAATAACGTGAAAAGTACAAGGTGGATGGTGGGAGACTCAATAGTGATATAGATTGAAATCTTAAAGTCCTATGGTTTTACAAATTTACTAGTGTCGAAGGATTATGATTCCACTCAAAATCGGTGGTTAGTGAAATTAGGAAAAATTGTCCATTTGTCATTTTTTTCACTAATTTCGCATAGAATAAAAAAATCTACGTGTTATTAGTAATTCATTGATAGATTTATTTTATTCGAGTAATAAGTGAAAAGAAAATAATAAAAATTGTATAAAACAAATGCATTTTCTTCTTTAAATTTATTATGATAAAAAGTCGTGGAATCTTACGAATTTACGATTCGATTCTACAATTACAATTTCAGTTCCATTTTGGATCTCATGCCGACTCGGCCATTACAAGTATCTTGGAGGGAATGCACCATACCAAGGAACAAAGTGTATAGTTGAATTGCATTGTACCAAGGTGCAAGTTGCATTACAAATCATCAAAATACAAAATACTGAGGTTGGCAATGAATATTGATAGTGCTCTATAACAAGGTACAACGCGCATGGTTCATAGTGCTAGTGTACCCTAGATAAGCAAATTGGGCATAGAGCATAATGAAACTGAACCATACCAAAGTGCACGGTGCATTGTGCTTTGTGCAACCGCCTCATTCTAATGTCCTTGATGCGTAGTGGAAGTGCACCATAATAACGTGAAAAGTACAAGGTGGATGGTGGGAGACTCAATAGTGATATAGATTGAAATCTTAAAGTCCTATGGTTTTACAAATTTACTAGTGTCGAAGGATTATGATTCCACTCAAAATCGGTGGTTAGTGAAATTAGGAAAAATTGTCCATTTGTCATTTTTTTCACTAATTTCGCATAGAATAAAAAAATCTACGTGTTATTAGTAATTCATTGATAGATTTATTTTATTTGAGTAATAAGTGAAATGAAAATAATAAAAATTGTATAAAACTAATGCATTTTATTCTTTAAATTTATAATGATAAAAAGTCGTGGAATCTTACGAATTTACGATTCGATTCTACAATTACAATTTCAGTTCCATTTTGGATCTCATGCTGACTCGGCCATTACAGTATCTTGGAGGGAATGCACCATACCAAGGAACAGTGTGTATAGTTGAATTGCATTGTACCAAGGTGCAAGTTGCATTGCAAATCATCAAAATACAAAATACTGAGGTTGGCCATGAATATTGATAGTGCTCTATTACAAGGTACAACGCGCATGGTTCATAGTGCTAGTGTACCCTAGATAAGCAAATTGGGCATAGAGCATAATGAAAGTTAACCATACCAAAGTGCACGGTGCATTGTGCTTTGTGCAACCGCCTCATTCTAATGTCCTTGATGCGTAGTGGAAGTGCACCATAATAACGTGAAAAGTACAAGGTGGATGGTGGGAGACTCAATAGTGATATAGATTGAAATCTTAAAGTCCTATGGTTTTACAAATTTACTAGTGTCGAAGGATTATGATTCCACTCAAAATCGGTGGTTAGTGAAATTAGGAAAAATTGTCCATTTGTCATTTTTTTCACTAATTTCGCATAGAATAAAAAAATCTACGTGTTATTAGTAATTCATTGATAGATTTATTTTATTCGAGTAATAAGTGAAAAGAAAATAATAAAAATTGTATAAAACAAATGCATTTTCTTCTTTAAATTTATTATGATAAAAAGTCGTGGAATCTTACGAATTTACGATTCGATTCTACAATTACAATTTCAGTTCCATTTTGGATCTCATGCCGACTCGGCCATTACAAGATCTTGGAGGGAATGCACCATACCAAGGAACAAGTGTGTATAGTTGAATTGCATTGTACCAAGGTGCAAGTTGCATTACAAATCATCAAAATACAAAATACTGAGGTTGGCAATGAATATTGATAGTGCTCTATAACAAGGTACAACGCGCATGGTTCATAGTGCTAGTGTACCCTAGATAAGCAAATTGGGCATAGAGCATAATGAAAGTTAACCATACCAAAGTGCACGGTGCATTGTGCTTTGTGCAACCGCCTCATTCTAATGTCCTTGATGCGTAGTGGAAGTGCACCATAATAACGTGAAAAGTACAAGGTGGATGGTGGGAGACTCAATAGTGATATAGATTGAAATCTTAAAGTCCTATGGTTTTACAAATTTACTAGTGTCGAAGGATTATGATTCCACTCAAAATCGGTGGTTAGTGAAATTAGGAAAAATTGTCCATTTGTCATTTTTTTCACTAATTTCGCATAGAATAAAAAAATCTACGTGTTATTAGTAATTCATTGATAGATTTATTTTATTTGAGTAATAAGTGAAATGAAAATAATAAAAATTGTATAAAACTAATGCATTTTATTCTTTAAATTTATTATGATAAAAAGTCGTGGAATCTTACGAATTTACGATTCGATTCTACAATTACAATTTCAGTTCCATTTTGGATCTCATGCCGACTCGGCCATTACAATCTTGGAGGGAATGCACCATACCAAGGAACAAAGGTGTATAGTTGAATTGCATTGTACCAAGGTGCAAGTTGCATTGCAAATCATCAAAATACAAAATACTGAGGTTGGCCATGAATATTGATAGTGCTCTATTACAAGGTACAACGCGCATGGTTCATAGTGCTAGTGTACCCTAGATAAGCAAATTGGGCATAGAGCATAATGAAAGTTAACCATACCAAAGTGCACGGTGCATTGTGCTTTGTGCAACTGCCTCATTCTAATGTCCTTGATGCGTAGTGGAAGTGCACCATAATAACGTGAAAAGTACAAGGTGGATGGTGGGAGACTCAATAGTGATATAGATTGAAATCTTAAAGTCCTATGGTTTTACAAATTTACTAGTGTCGAAGGATTATGATTCCACTCAAAATCGGTGGTTAGTGAAATTAGGAAAAATTGTCCATTTGTCATTTTTTTCACTAATTTCGCATAGAATAAAAAAATCTACGTGTTATTAGTAATTCATTGATAGATTTATTTTATTTGAGTAATAAGTGAAAAGAAAATAATAAAAATTGTATAAAACAAATGCATTTTCTTCTTTAAATTTATTATGATAAAAAGTCGTGGAATCTTACGAATTTACGATTCGATTCTACAATTACAATTTCAGCTCCATTTTGGATCTCATGCCGACTCGGCCATTACGGTATCTTGGAGGGAATGCACCATACCAAGGAACAAAGTGTATAGTTGAATTGCATTGTACCAAGGTGCAAGTTGCATTACAAATCATCAAAATACAAAATACTGAGGTTGGCAATGAATATTGATAGTGCTCTATAACAAGGTACAACGCGCATGGTTCATAGTGCTAGTGTACCCTAGATAAGCAAATTGGGCATAGAGCATAATGAAAGTTAACCATACCAAAGTGCACGGTGCATTGTGCTTTGTGCAACCGCCTCATTCTAATGTCCTTGATGCGTAGTGGAAGTGCACCATAATAACGTGAAAAGTACAAGGTGGATGGTGGGAGACTCAATAGTGATATAGATTGAAATCTTAAAGTCCTATGGTTTTACAAATTTACTAGTGTCGAAGGATTATGATTCCACTCAAAATCGGTGGTTAGTGAAATTAGGAAAAATTGTCCATTTGTCATTTTTTTCACTAATTTCGCATAGAATAAAAAAATCTACGTGTTATTAGTAATTCATTGATAGATTTATTTTATTCGAGTAATAAGTGAAAAGAAAATAATAAAAATTGTATAAAACAAATGCATTTTCTTCTTTAAATTTATTATGATAAAAAGTCGTGGAATCTTACGAATTTACGATTCGATTCTACAATTACAATTTCGGTTCCATTTTGGATCTCATGCCGACTCGGCCATTACGATATCTTGGAGGGAATGCACCATACCAAGGAACAAGTGTGTATAGTTGAATTGCATTGTACCAAGGTGCAAGTTGCATTACAAATCATCAAAATACAAAATACTGAGGATGGCAATGAATATTGATAGTGCTCTATTACAAGGTACAACGCGCATGGTTCATAGTGCTAGTGTACCCTAGATAAGCAAATTGGGCATAGAGCATAATGAAAGTTAACCATACCAAAGTGCACGGTGCATTGTGCTTTGTGCAACCGCCTCATTCTAATGTCCTTGATGCGTAGTGGAAGTGCACCATAATAACGTGAAAAGTACAAGGTGGATGGTGGGAGACTCAATAGTGATATAGATTGAAATCTTAAAGTCCTATGGTTTTACAAATTTACTAGTGTCGAAGGATTATGATTCCACTCAAAATCGGTGGTTAGTGAAATTAGGAAAAATTGTCCATTTGTCATTTTTTTCACTAATTTCGCATAGAATAAAAAAATCTACGTGTTATTAGTAATTCATTGATAGATTTATTTTATTTGAGTAATAAGTGAAAAGAAAATAATAAAAATTGTATAAAACTAATGCATTTTATTCTTTAAATTTATTATGATAAAAAGTCGTGGAATCTTACGAATTTACGATTCGATTCTACAATTACAATTTCAGTTCCATTTTGGATCTCATGCCGACTCGGCCATTACGGTATCTTGGAGGGAATGCACCATACCAAGGAACAGTGTGTATAGTTGAATTGCATTGTACCAAGGTGCAAGTTGCATTGCAAATCATCAAAATACAAAATACTGAGGTTGGCCATGAATATTGATAGTGCTCTATAACAAGGTACAACGCGCATGGTTCATAGTGCTAGTGTACCCTAGATAAGCAAATTGGGCATAGAGCATAATGAAAGTTAACCATACCAAAGTGCACGGTGCATTGTGCTTTGTGCAACCGCCTCATTCTAATGTCCTTGATGCGTAGTGGAAGTGCACCATAATAACGTGAAAAGTACAAGGTGGATGGTGGGAGACTCAATAGTGATATAGATTGAAATCTTAAAGTCCTATGGTTTTACAAATTTACTAGTGTCGAAGGATTATGATTCCACTCAAAATCGGTGGTTAGTGAAATAAGGAAAAATTGTCCATTTGTCATTTTTTTCACTAATTTCGCATAGAATAAAAAAATCTACGTGTTATTAGTAATTCATTGATAGATTTATTTTATTTGAGTAATAAGTGAAATGAAAATAATAAAAATTGTATAAAACTAATGCATTTTATTCTTTAAATTTATAATGATAAAAAGTCGTGGAATCTTACGAATTTACGATTCGATTCTACAATTACAATTTCAGTTCCATTTTGGATCTCATGCTGACTCGGCCATTACAGTATCTTGGAGGGAATGCACCATACCAAGGAACAGTGTGTATAGTTGAATTGCATTGTACCAAGGTGCAAGTTGCATTGCAAATCATCAAAATACAAAATACTGAGGTTGGCCATGAATATTGATAGTGCTCTATTACAAGGTACAACGCGCATGGTTCATAGTGCTAGTGTACCCTAGATAAGCAAATTGGGCATAGAGCATAATGAAAGTTAACCATACCAAAGTGCACGGTGCATTGTGCTTTGTGCAACTCGCCTCATTCTAATTTCCTTGATGCGTAGTGGAAGTGCACCATAATAACGTGAAAAGTACAAGGTGGATGGTGGGAGACTCAATAGTGATATAGATTGAAATCTTAAAGTCCTATGGTTTTACAAATTTACTAGTGTCGAAGGATTATGATTCCACTCAAAATCGGTGGTTAGTGAAATTAGGAAAAATTGTCCATTTGTCATTTTTTTCACTAATTTCGCATAGAATATAAAAAAATCTACGTGTTATTAGTAATTCATTGATAGATTTATTTTATTCGAGTAATAAGTGAAAAGAAAATAATAAAAATTGTATAAAACAAATGCATTTTCTTCTTTAAATTTATTATGATAAAAAGTGGTGGAATCTTACGAATTTACGATTCGATTCTACAATTACAATTTCAGTTCCATTTTGGATCTCATGCTGACTCGGCCATTACGGTATCTTGGAGGGAATGCACCATACCAAGGAACAAGGTGTATAGTTGAATTGCATTGTACCAAGGTGCAAGTTGCATTACAAATCATCAAAATACAAAATACCGAGGTTGGCCATGAATATTGATAGTGCTCTATAACAAGGTACAACGCGCATGGTTCATAGTGCTAGTGTACCCTAGATAAGCAAATTGGGCATAGAGCATAATGAAAGTTAACCATACCAAAGTGCACGGTGCATTGTGCTTTGTGCAACCGCCTCATTCTAATTTCCTTGATGCGTAGTGGAAGTGCACCATAATAACGTGAAAAGTACAAGGTGGATGGTGGGAGACTCAATAGTGATATAGATTGAAATCTTAAAGTCCTATGGTTTTACAAATTTACTAGTGTCGAAGGATTATGATTCCACTCAAAATCGGTGGTTAGTGAAATTAGGAAAAATTGTCCATTTGTCATTTTTTTCACTAATTTCGCATAGAATAAAAAAATCTACGTGTTATTAGTAATTCATTGATAGATTTATTTTATTTGAGTAATAAGTGAAAAGAAAATAATAAAAATTGTATAAAACAAATGCATTTTCTTCTTTAAATTTATTATGATAAAAAGTCGTGGAATCTTACGAATTTACGATTCGATTCTACAATTACAATTTCAGTTCCATTTTGGATCTCATGCCGACTCGGCCATTACAAAGATCTTGGAGGGAATGCACCATACCAAGGAACAGTGTGTATAGTTGAATTGCATTGTACCAAGGTGCAAGTTGCATTACAAATCATCAAAATACAAAATACTGAGGTTGGCAATGAATATTGATAGTGCTCTATAACAAGGTACAACGCGCATGGTTCATAGTGCTAGTGTACCCTAGATAAGCAAATTGGGCATAGAGCATAATGAAACTGAACCATACCAAAGTGCACGGTGCATTGTGCTTTGTGCAACTCCGCCTCATTCTAATGTCCTTGATGCGTAGTGGAAGTGCACCATAATAACGTGAAAAGTACAAGGTGGATGGTGGGAGACTCAATAGTGATATAGATTGAAATCTTAAAGTCCTATGGTTTTACAAATTTACTAGTGTCGAAGGATTATGATTCCGCTCAAAATCGGTGGTTAGTGAAATAAGGAAAAATTGTCCATTTGTCATTTTTTTCACTAATTTCGCATAGAATAAAAAAATCTACGTGTTATTAGTAATTCATTGATAGATTTATTTTATTTGAGTAATAAGTGAAATGAAAATAATAAAAATTGTATAAAACTAATGCATTTTATTCTTTAAATTTATAATGATAAAAAGTCGTGGAATCTTACGAATTTACGATTCGATTCTACAATTACAATTTCGGTTCCATTTTGGATCTCATGCTGACTCGGCCATTACAGTATCTTGGAGGGAATGCACCATACCAAGGAACAGTGTGTATAGTTGAATTGCATTGTACCAAGGTGCAAGTTGCATTGCAAATCATCAAAATACAAAATACTGAGGTTGGCCATGAATATTGATAGTGCTCTATTACAAGGTACAACGCGCATGGTTCATAGTGCTAGTGTACCCTAGATAAGCAAATTGGGCATAGAGCATAATGAAAGTTAACCATACCAAAGTGCACGGTGCATTGTGCTTTGTGCAACTGCCTCATTCTAATTTCCTTGATGCGTAGTGGAAGTGCACCATAATAACGTGAAAAGTACAAGGTGGATGGTGGGAGACTCAATAGTGATATAGATTGAAATCTTAAAGTCCTATGGTTTTACAAATTTACTAGTGTCGAAGGATTATGATTCCACTCAAAATCGGTGGTTAGTGAAATTAGGAAAAATTGTCCATTTGTCATTTTTTTCACTAATTTCGCATAGAATAAAAAAATCTACGTGTTATTAGTAATTCATTGATAGATTTATTTTATTCGAGTAATAAGTGAAAAGAAAATAATAAAAATTGTATAAAACAAATGCATTTTCTTCTTTAAATTTATTATGATAAAAAGTGGTGGAATCTTACGAATTTACGATTCGATTCTACAATTACAATTTCAGTTCCATTTTGGATCTCATGCTGACTCGGCCATTACAGTATCTTGGAGGGAATGCACCATACCAAGGAACAGAGGTGTATAGTTGAATTGCATTGTACCAAGGTGCAAGTTGCATTGCAAATCATCAAAATACAAAATACTGAGGTTGGCCATGAATATTGATAGTGCTCTATTACAAGGTACAACGCGCATGGTTCATAGTGCTAGTGTACCCTAGATAAGCAAATTGGGCATAGAGCATAATGAAAGTTAACCATACCAAAGTGCACGGTGCATTGTGCTTTGTGCAACCGCCTCATTCTAATTTCCTTGATGCGTAGTGGAAGTGCACCATAATAACGTGAAAAGTACAAGGTGGATGGTGGGAGACTCAATAGTGATATAGATTGAAATCTTAAAGTCCTATGGTTTTACAAATTTACTAGTGTCGAAGGATTATGATTCCACTCAAAATCGGTGGTTAGTGAAATTAGGAAAAATTGTCCATTTGTCATTTTTTTCACTAATTTCGCATAGAATAAAAAAATCTACGTGTTATTAGTAATTCATTGATAGATTTATTTTATTCGAGTAATAAGTGAAAAGAAAATAATAAAAATTGTATAAAACAAATGCATTTTCTTCTTTAAATTTATTATGATAAAAAGTCGTGGAATCTTACGAATTTACGATTCGATTCTACAATTACAATTTCAGCTCCATTTTGGATCTCATGCCGACTCGGCCATTACAGTATCTTGGAGGGAATGCACCATACCAAGGAACAAAGGTGTATAGTTGAATTGCATTGTACCAAGGTGCAAGTTGCATTACAAATCATCAAAATACAAAATACTGAGGTTGGCAATGAATATTGATAGTGCTCTATAACAAGGTACAACGCGCATGGTTCATAGTGCTAGTGTACCCTAGATAAGCAAATTGGGCATAGAGCATAATGAAACTGAACCATACCAAAGTGCACGGTGCATTGTGCTTTGTGCAACTCGCCTCATTCTAATGTCCTTGATGCGTAGTGGAAGTGCACCATAATAACGTGAAAAGTACAAGGTGGATGGTGGGAGACTCAATAGTGATATAGATTGAAATCTTAAAGTCCTATGGTTTTACAAATTTACTAGTGTCGAAGGATTATGATTCCACTCAAAATCGGTGGTTAGTGAAATTAGGAAAAATTGTCCATTTGTCATTTTTTTCACTAATTTCGCATAGAATAAAAAAATCTACGTGTTATTAGTAATTCATTGATAGATTTATTTTATTTGAGTAATAAGTGAAATGAAAATAATGAAAATTGTATAAAACTAATGCATTTTATTCTTTAAATTTATTATGATAAAAAGTCGTGGAATCTTACGAATTTACGATTCGATTCTACAATTACAATTTCAGCTCCATTTTGGATCTCATGCCGACTCGGCCATTACAGTATCTTGGAGGGAATGCACCATACCAAGGAACAAAGTGTATAGTTGAATTGTATTGTACCAAGGTGCAAGTTGCATTGCAAATCATCAAAATACAAAATACTGAGGTTGGCCATGAATATTGATAGTGCTCTATTACAAGGTACAACGCGCATGGTTCATAGTGCTAGTGTACCCTAGATAAGCAAATTGGGCATAGAGCATAATGAAAGTTAACCATACCAAAGTGCACGGTGCATTGTGCTTTGTCCAACTCGCCTCATTCTAATGTCCTTGATGCGTAGTGGAAGTGCACCATAATAACGTGAAAAGTACAAGGTGGATGGTGGGAGACTCAATAGTGATATAGATTGAAATCTTAAAGTCCTATGGTTTTACAAATTTACTAGTGTCGAAGGATTATGATTCCACTCAAAATCGGTGGTTAGTGAAATTAGGAAAAATTGTCCATTTGTCATTTTTTTCACTAATTTCGCATAGAATAAAAAAATCTACGTGTTATTAGTAATTCATTGATAGATTTATTTTATTTGAGTAATAAGTGAAATGAAAATAATAAAAATTGTATAAAACTAATGCATTTTATTCTTTAAATTTATAATGATAAAAAGTCGTGGAATCTTACGAATTTACGATTCGATTCTACAATTACAATTTCGAGTTCCATTTTGGATCTCATGCCGACTCGGCCATTACACTATCTTGGAGGGAATGCACCATACCAAGGAACAAGTGTGTATAGTTGAATTGCATTGTACCAAGGTGCAAGTTGCATTGCAAATCATCAAAATACAAAATACTGAGGTTGGCCATGAATATTGATAGTGCTCTATTACAAGGTACAACGCGCATGGTTCATAGTGCTAGTGTACCCTAGATAAGCAAATTGGGCATAGAGCATAATGAAAGTTAACCATACCAAAGTGCACGGTGCATTGTGCTTTGTGCAACTGCCTCATTCTAATTTCCTTGATGCGTAGTGGAAGTGCACCATAATAACGTGAAAAGTACAAGGTGGATGGTGGGAGACTCAATAGTGATATAGATTGAAATCTTAAAGTCCTATGGTTTTACAAATTTACTAGTGTCGAAGGATTATGATTCCACTCAAAATCGGTGGTTAGTGAAATTAGGAAAAATTGTCCATTTGTCATTTTTTTCACTAATTTCGCATAGAATAAAAAAATCTACGTGTTATTAGTAATTCATTGATAGATTTATTTTATTCGAGTAATAAGTGAAAAGAAAATAATAAAAATTGTATAAAACAAATGCATTTTCTTCTTTAAATTTATTATGATAAAAAGTCGTGGAATCTTACGAATTTACGATTCGATTCTACAATTACAATTTCGGTTCCATTTTGGATCTCATGCCGACTCGGCCATTACGATATCTTGGAGGGAATGCACCATACCAAGGAACCAGTGTGTATAGTTGAATTGTATTGTACCAAGGTGCAAGTTGCATTGCAAATCATCAAAATACAAAATACTGAGGTTGGCCATGAATATTGATAGTGCTCTATTACAAGGTACAACGCGCATGGTTCATAGTGCTAGTGTACCCTAGATAAGCAAATTGGGCATAGAGCATAATGAAAGTTAACCATACCAAAGTGCACGGTGCATTGTGCTTTGTGCAACCGCCTCATTCTAATGTCCTTGATGCGTAGTGGAAGTGCACCATAATAACGTGAAAAGTACAAGGTGGATGGTGGGAGACTCAATAGTGATATAGATTGAAATCTTAAAGTCCTATGGTTTTACAAATTTACTAGTGTCGAAGGATTATGATTCCACTCAAAATCGGTGGTTAGTGAAATTAGGAAAAATTGTCCATTTGTCATTTTTTTCACTAATTTCGCATAGAATAAAAAAATCTACGTGTTATTAGTAATTCATTGATAGATTTATTTTATTTGAGTAATAAGTGAAATGAAAATAATAAAAATTGTATAAAACTAATGCATTTTATTCTTTAAATTTATAATGATAAAAAGTCGTGGAATCTTACGAATTTACGATTCGATTCTACAATTACAATTTCAGTTCCATTTTGGATCTCATGCTGACTCGGCCATTACAATATCTTGGAGGGAATGCACCATACCAAGGAACAAGGTGTATAGTTGAATTGCATTGTACCAAGGTGCAAGTTGCATTGCAAATCATCAAAATACAAAATACTGAGGTTGGCCATGAATATTGATAGTGCTCTATTACAAGGTACAACGCGCATGGTTCATAGTGCTAGTGTACCCTAGATAAGCAAATTGGGCATAGAGCATAATGAAAGTTAACCATACCAAAGTGCACGGTGCATTGTGCTTTGTGCAACCGCCTCATTCTAATTTCCTTGATGCGTAGTGGAAGTGCACCATAATAACGTGAAAAGTACAAGGTGGATGGTGGGAGACTCAATAGTGATATAGATTGAAATCTTAAAGTCCTATGGTTTTACAAATTTACTAGTGTCGAAGGATTATGATTCCACTCAAAATCGGTGGTTAGTGAAATTAGGAAAAATTGTCCATTTGTCATTTTTTTCACTAATTTCGCATAGAATAAAAAAATCTACGTGTTATTAGTAATTCATTGATAGATTTATTTTATTTGAGTAATAAGTGAAAAGAAAATAATAAAAATTGTATAAAACAAATGCATTTTCTTCTTTAAATTTATTATGATAAAAAGTCGTGGAATCTTACGAATTTACGATTCGATTCTACAATTACAATTTCGGTTCCATTTTGGATCTCATGCTGACTCGGCCATTACAGTATCTTGGAGGGAATGCACCATACCAAGGAACAGTGTGTATAGTTGAATTGCATTGTACCAAGGTGCAAGTTGCATTACAAATCATCAAAATACAAAATACTGAGGTTGGCAATGAATATTGATAGTGCTCTATAACAAGGTACAACGCGCATGGTTCATAGTGCTAGTGTACCCTAGATAAGCAAATTGGGCATAGAGCATAATGAAACTGAACCATACCAAAGTGCACGGTGCATTGTGCTTTGTGCAACTGCCTCATTCTAATGTCCTTGATGCGTAGTGGAAGTGCACCATAATAACGTGAAAAGTACAAGGTGGATGGTGGGAGACTCAATAGTGATATAGATTGAAATCTTAAAGTCCTATGGTTTTACAAATTTACTAGTGTCGAAGGATTATGATTCCACTCAAAATCGGTGGTTAGTGAAATTAGGAAAAATTGTCCATTTGTCATTTTTTCACTAATTTCGCATAGAATAAAAAAATCTACGTGTTATTAGTAATTCATTGATAGATTTATTTTATTTGAGTAATAAGTGAAATGAAAATAATGAAAATTGTATAAAACTAATGCATTTTATTCTTTAAATTTATTATGATAAAAAGTCGTGGAATCTTACGAATTTACGATTCGATTCTACAATTACAATTTCAGTTCCATTTTGGATCTCATTCTCACTCGGCCATTACGCGTATCTTGGAGGGAATGCACCATACCAAGGAACAAGTGTGTATAGTTGAATTGCATTGTACCAAGGTGCAAGTTGCATTGCAAATCATCAAAATACAAAATACTGAGGTTGGCCATGAATATTGATAGTGCTCTATTACAAGGTACAACGCGCATGGTTCATAGTGCTAGTGTACCCTAGATAAGCAAATTGGGCATAGAGCATAATGAAAGTTAACCATACCAAAGTGCACGGTGCATTGTGCTTTGTCCAACTGCCTCATTCTAATGTCCTTGATGCGTAGTGGAAGTGCACCATAATAACGTGAAAAGTACAAGGTGGATGGTGGGAGACTCAATAGTGATATAGATTGAAATCTTAAAGTCCTATGGTTTTACAAATTTACTAGTGTCGAAGGATTATGATTCCACTCAAAATCGGTGGTTAGTGAAATTAGGAAAAATTGTCCATTTGTCATTTTTTTCACTAATTTCGCATAGAATAAAAAAATCTACGTGTTATTAGTAATTCATTGATAGATTTATTTTATTTGAGTAATAAGTGAAAAGAAAATAATAAAAATTGTATAAAACTAATGCATTTTATTCTTTAAATTTATTATGATAAAAAGTCGTGGAATCTTACGAATTTACGATTCGATTCTACAATTACAATTTCGGTTCCATTTTGGATCTCATGCTCACTCGGCCATTACAGTATCTTGGAGGGAATGCACCATACCAAGGAACAGTGTGTATAGTTGAAATGCATTGTACCAAGGTGCAAGTTGCATTGCAAATCATCAAAATACAAAATACCGAGGTTGGCAATGAATATTGATAGTGCTCTATAACAAGGTACAACGCGCATGGTTCATAGTGCTAGTGTACCCTAGATAAGCAAATTGGGCATAGAGCATAATGAAAGTTAACCATACCAAAGTGCACGGTGCATTGTGCTTTGTGCAACTCGCCTCATTCTAATTTCCTTGATGCGTAGTGGAAGTGCACCATAATAACGTGAAAAGTACAAGGTGGATGGTGGGAGACTCAATAGTGATATAGATTGAAATCTTAAAGTCCTATGGTTTTACAAATTTACTAGTGTCGAAGGATTATGATTCCACTCAAAATCGGTGGTTAGTGAAATTAGGAAAAATTGTCCATTTGTCATTTTTTTCACTAATTTCGCATAGAATAAAAAAATCTACGTGTTATTAGTAATTCATTGATAGATTTATTTTATTTGAGTAATAAGTGAAAAGAAAATAATAAAAATTGTATAAAACAAATGCATTTTCTTCTTTAAATTTATTATGATAAAAAGTCGTGGAATCTTACGAATTTACGATTCGATTCTACAATTACAATTTCAGTTCCATTTTGGATCTCATGCCGACTCGGCCATTACGGTATCTTGGAGGGAATGCACCATACCAAGGAACAGTGTGTATAGTTGAATTGCATTGTACCAAGGTGCAAGTTGCATTACAAATCATCAAAATACAAAATACTGAGGATGGCAATGAATATTGATAGTGCTCTATTACAAGGTACAACGCGCATGGTTCATAGTGCTAGTGTACCCTAGATAAGCAAATTGGGCATAGAGCATAATGAAAGTGAACCATACCAAAGTGCACGGTGCATTGTGCTTTGTCCAAGCTGCCTCATTCTAATGTCCTTGATGCGTAGTGGAAGTGCACCATAATAACGTGAAAAGTACAAGGTGGATGGTGGGAGACTCAATAGTGATATAGATTGAAATCTTAAAGTCCTATGGTTTTACAAATTTACTAGTGTCGAAGGATTATGATTCCACTCAAAATCGGTGGTTAGTGAAATTAGGAAAAATTGTCCATTTGTCATTTTTTCACTAATTTCGCATAGAATAAAAAAATCTACGTGTTATTAGTAATTCATTGATAGATTTATTTTATTTGAGTAATAAGTGAAATGAAAATAATGAAAATTGTATAAAACTAATGCATTTTATTCTTTAAATTTATTATGATAAAAAGTCGTGGAATCTTACGAATTTACGATTCGATTCTACAATTACAATTTCAGTTCCATTTTGGATCTCATGCGCACTCGGCCATTACAGTATCTTGGAGGGAATGCACCATACCAAGGAACGAGGTGTATAGTTGAATTGCATTGTACCAAGGTGCAAGTTGCATTACAAATCATCAAAATACAAAATACTGAGGATGGCAATGAATATTGATAGTGCTCTATTACAAGGTACAACGCGCATGGTTCATAGTGCTAGTGTACCCTAGATAAGCAAATTGGGCATAGAGCATAATGAAAGTTAACCATACCAAAGTGCACGGTGCATTGTGCTTTGTCCAACTGCCTCATTCTAATGTCCTTGATGCGTAGTGGAAGTGCACCATAATAACGTGAAAAGTACAAGGTGGATGGTGGGAGACTCAATAGTGATATAGATTGAAATCTTAAAGTCCTATGGTTTTACAAATTTACTAGTGTCGAAGGATTATGATTCCACTCAAAATCGGTGGTTAGTGAAATTAGGAAAAATTGTCCATTTGTCATTTTTTTCACTAATTTCGCATAGAATAAAAAAATCTACGTGTTATTAGTAATTCATTGATAGATTTATTTTATTTGAGTAATAAGTGAAATGAAAATAATAAAAATTGTATAAAACTAATGCATTTTATTCTTTAAATTTATTATGATAAAAAGTCGTGGAATCTTACGAATTTACGATTCGATTCTACAATTACAATTTCAGTTCCATTTTGGATCTCATGCCGACTCGGCCATTACAGTATCTTGGAGGGAATGCACCATACCAAGGAACAATTGTGTATAGTTGAATTGCATTGTACCAAGGTGCAAGTTGCATTGCAAATCATCAAAATACAAAATACGAGGTTGGCCATGAATATTGATAGTGCTCTATAACAAGGTACAACGCGCATGGTTCATAGTGCTAAGTGTACCCTAGATAAGCAAATTGGGCATAGAGCATAATGAAAGTAACCATACCAAAGTGCACGGTGCATTGTGCTTTGTGCAATTGCCTCATTCTAATGTCCTTGATGCGTAGTGGAAGTGCACCATAATAACGTGAAAAGTACAAGGTGGATGGTGGGAGACTCAATAGTGATATAGATTGAAATCTTAAAGTCCTATGGTTTTACAAATTTACTAGTGTCGAAGGATTATGATTCCACTCAAAATCGGTGGTTAGTGAAATTAGGAAAAATTGTCCATTTGTCATTTTTTTCACTAATTTCGCATAGAATAAAAAAATCTACGTGTTATTAGTAATTCATTGATAGATTTATTTTATTTGAGTAATAAGTGAAAAGAAAATAATGAAAATTGTATAAAACTAATGCATTTTTTTCTTTAAATTTATTATGATAAAAAAGTCGTGGAATCTACGAATTTACGATTCGATTCTACAATTACAATTTCGAGTTCCATTTTGGATCTCTTGCCGACTCGGCCATTACACTACCTTGGTGGGAATTCACCATACAAAGGTGCAATGTGCATAGTTGATATGCATTGTACCAAGGTGCATGTTGCATTGCAAATGGTCAAAATACAAAACACCGAGGTTGACTATGAATATCGATTGTGCTCTGCATAACAAGGTACAATGCGCATGGCGCATAGTGGAAGTGCACCCTACATAAGCAAATTGTGCATAGAGCATAATCAAAGTGAACCATACCAAAGTGCACGGTGCATTGTGTTTTGTGCAAGCTGCAAATCATTCAAATGTGGATTATGGATAGGGGAAGTGCACCGTAATAATGTGAAAAATACAAGGTGGATGGTGGGAGACTCAATAGTGATATCGATTGAAATCTTAAAGTCCTATGGTTTTATAAATTTACTAGTATCGAACGATTATGATTCCACTCAAAATCGGTGGTTAGTGAAATTAGGAAAAAATTGTCCATTTGTCATTTTTTTCACTAATTTCGAATAGAATAAAAAATCTACGTGTTATTAGTAATTCATTGATAGATTTATTTTATTTGAGTAATAAGTGAAAATAAAAATAATAAAAATTGTATAAAACTAATGAATTTTCTTCTTTAAATTTATTATGATAAAAAGTCGTGGAATCTTACGAATATACGATTCAATTCTACAATTACAATTTCAGGTCCATTTTGCATCTCATGCCGACACGGCCATTACACTACCTTGGAGGGAATGCACCGTACAAAGGAACGGTGTGCATAGTTGATATGCATTGTACCAAGGTGTTGTATTACAAATGGTCAAAATACAAAACACCGAGGTTGACCATAAATATTGATTGTGCTCTATAACAAGGTACAACGCGCATGGTTCATACTGGAAGTGTACCATACATATAAGAAAATTGGGCATAAAAGGCATATCCAAAGTCAACCATAACAAAGTGCACGGTGCATTGTGATTTGTGCAACAATTTGCATCATTCTAATGTCGTTTATGCGATAGTGGAAGTGCACCATAATAACGTGAAAAGTACAAGGTGGATGGTGGGAGTCTCAATAATGATATCGATTGAAATCTTAAAGTCACATGGTTTTACAAATTTACTGGTACGAACGATTATGATTCCATTCAAAATCCCAGTGGTTAGTGAAATCAGGAAAAATTGTCCATTTGTCATTTTTTTCACTGATGTTCGCATAGAATAAAGAAATCTACGTGTTATTAGTAATTCATTGATAGGTTTATTTTATTTGAGTAATAAGTGAAAAGTAAAATAATTAAAATTGTATAAAACTAATGCATTTTATTCTTTAAATTTATTATGATAAAAAGTCGTGGAATCTTACGAACTTACGATTCGATTTTACAATTACAATTTAGGTCCATTTTGGATCTCATGTTGACTCGGCCATTACAAGTACCTTGGTGGGAATGCAGCATACAAAGGTGCGATTAGGTGCATAGTTGAAATGCATTGTACCAAGGTGCAAGTTGCATTACAAATCGTCAAAATACAAAACACCGAGGTTGACAATGAATATTGATTGTGCTCTATAACAACGTACAATGCGCATGGCTCATAGTGGGAGTGCACCGTACATAAGCAAATTGGGCATAGAGTATACATCAAAGTTGAACCATACCAAAGTGCACGGTGCATTGTGCTTTCAGGTAACCGCTTCATTCTAATTTCCTTGATGCGTAGTGGAAGTGCACCATAATAACGTGAAAAGTACAAGGTGGATGGTGGGAGACTCAATAGTGATATAGATTGAAATCTTAAAGTCCTATGGTTTTACAAATTTACTACAGTCGAAGGATTATGATTCCACTCAAAATCTATGGTTAGTGAAATTAGGAAAAATTGTCCATTTGTCATTTTTTTCACTACTTTCGCATAGAATAAAAAAATCTACGTGTTATTAGTAATTCATTGATAGATTTATTTTATTCGAAAGTAATAAGTGAAAAGAAAATAATAAAAATTGTATAAAACAAATGCATTTTCTTCTTATTATGATAAAAAGTCGTGGAATCTTACGAATTTACGATTCGATTCTACAATTACAATTAGCCCATTTTGGATCTCATGCCGACTCGGCCATTACGCATCTGGAGGGAATGCACCATACCAAGGAACAAAGGTGTATAGTTGAATTGCATTGTACCAAGGTGCAAGTTGCATTACAAATCATCAAAATACAAAATACCGAGGTTGGCAATGAATATTGATAGTGCTCTATAACAAGGTACAACGCGCATGGTTCATAGCATAAGGTACCCCTAGATAAGCAAATCGGGGCATAGAGCATACGGAACCGAACCATACCAAAGTGCACCCTGCATTGTGCTTTGTGCAACCGCCCCATTCTAATGTCCTTTATGCGTAGTGGAAGTGCACCATAATAACGTGAAAAGTACAAGGTGGATGGTGGGAGACTCAATAGTGATATAGATTGAAATCTTAAAGTCCTATGGTTTTACAAATTTACTAGTTGTCGAAGGATTATGATTCCACTCAAAATCGGTCGTTAGTGAAATTAGAAAAAATTGTCCATTTGTCATTTTTTCACTAATTTTCGCATGGGTAACAAAAAAATCTACGTGTTATTAGTAATTCATTGATAGATTTATTTTATTTGAGTAATAAGTGAAATGAAAATAATGAAAATTGTATAAAACTAATGCATTTTATTCTTTAAATTTATTATGATAAAAAGTCGTGGAATCTTACGAATTTACGATTCGATTCTACAATTACAATTTCGGCTCCATTTTTGGATCTCATGCCGACTTGGCCATTGCCAAACACTGGAGGGAATGCACCATACCAAGGAACAAAGGTGTATAGTTGAATTGTATTGCACCAAGGTGCAAGTTGCATTGCAAATCATCAAAATACAAAATACCGAGGTTGGCCATGATCATTGATAGTGTCCTATTACAAGGTACAACGCGCATGGTTCATAGTGCTAAGAGTACTCTAGATAAGCAAATTGGGTCATAGAGTATAATGAAAGTTAACCATACCAAAGTGCACGGTGCATCGTGCTTTGTCCAACTCGCCTCATTCTAATGTCCTTGATGCGTAGTGGAAGTGCACCATAATAACGTGAAAAGTACAAGGTGGATGGTGGGAGACTCAACAGTGATATAGATTGAAATCTTAAAGTCCTATGGTTTTACAAATTTACTAGTGTCGAAGGATTATGATTCCACTCAAAATCGGTGGTTAGTGAAATTAGGAAAAATTGTCCATTTGTCATTTTTTTCACTAATTTCGCATAGAATAAAAAAATCTACGTGTTATTAGTAATTCATTGATAGATTTATTTTATTTGAGTAATAAGTGAAAAGAAAATAATAAAAATTGTATAAAACTAATGCATTTTCTTCTTTAAATTTATAATGATAAAAAGTCGTGGAATCTTACGAATTTACGATTCGATTCTACAATTACAATTTCAGCTCCATTTGATCTCATGCCGAATTTTACCATTACAAAGATTTGGAGGGAATGCACCATACCAAGGAACAAGGTGTATAGTTGAATTGTATCGTACCAAGGTGCAAGTTGCATCGCAAATCATCAAAATACAAAATACCGAGGTTGGCCATGAATATTGATAGTGCTCTATTACAAGGTACAACGCGCATGGTTCATAGTGCTAGGGTACCCTAGATAAGCAAATTGGGCATAGTAGCATAATGAAAGTTAACCATACCAAAGTGCACGCGCATTGTGCTTTGTCCAACTCGCTCTCATTCTAATGTCCTTTGATGCGTAGTGGAAGTGCACCATAATAACGTGAAAAGTACAAGGTGGATGGTGGGAGACTCAATAGTGATATAGATTGAAATCTTAAAGTCCTATGGTTTTACAAATTTACTAAAGGTCGAAGGATTATGATTCCACTCAAAATCGGTGGTTAGTGAAATTAGGAAAAATTGTCGATTTGTCATTTTTTTCACTAATTATCACATAGAATAAAAATATCTACGTGTTATTAGTAATTCATTGATAGATTTATTTTATTCGAGTAATAAGGAAAAGAAAATAATAAAAAATTGTATAAAACTAATGCATTTTCTTCTTTAAATTTATTATGATAAAAAGTCGTGGAATCTTACGAATTTACGATTCGATTCTACAATTACAATTTCAGTTCCATTTTGGATCTCATGCTCACCAACCATTGCACTATCTTGGAGGGAAACGCACCATACCAAGGAACAAAGGTGTATACTTGATATGCATTGTACCAAGGTGAATGTCGCATCGCAAATCATCAAAATACAAAATACCGAGGTTGGCAATGGAATATTGATAGTGTTTATAACAAGGTACAACGCGCATGGTTCATACAAGGTACCGTAGATAAGCAAATTGGGCATAGAGCATAATGAAAGTTAACCATACCAAAGTGCATCACGTGTATTGTGCTTGGTGCAAACCGCTCATTCTAATGTCCTCGATGCGTAATGAAGTGCACCATAATAACGTGAAAAGTACAAGGTGGATGGTGGGAGACTCAATAGTGATATAGATTGAAATCTTAAAGTCCTATGGTTTTACAAATTTACTAGTGTCGAAGGATTATGATTCCACTCAAAATCGGTGGTTAGTGAAATTAGGAAAAATTGTCGATTTGTCATTTTTTTCACTAATTTTCGCATAGAATAAAAAAATCTACGTGTTATTAGTAATTCATTGATAGATTTATTTTATTTGAGTAATAAGTGAAAAGAAAATAATAAAAATTGTATAAAACTAATGCATTTTCTTCTTTAAATTTATAATGATAAAAAGTCGTGGAATCTTACGAATTTACGATTCGATTCTACAATTACAATTTCAGCTCCATTTTTGATCTCATGCCGACTCGCCCATTGGCGTATCTTTGAAGGAATGCACCATACCAAGGAACAAGGTGTATAGTTGATATGCATTGTACCAAGGTGAATGTTGCATTGCAAATCATCAAAATACAAAATACCGAGGTTGGCAATGAATATTGATGTTGCTCTATAACAAGGTACAACGCGCATGGTTCATAGTGCTAGTGTACCGTAGGATAAGCAAATTGGGCATGGAGCATAATGAAAGTTAACCATACCAAAGTGCACGTGTATCGTGCTTAGTGCAACCGCTCATTCTAATTTCCTCGACGCGTAGCTGAAGTGCACCATAATAACGTGAAAAGTACAAGGTGGATGGTGGGAGACTCAATAGTGATATAGATTGAAATTTTAAAGTCCTATGGTTTTACAAATTTACTAGTGTCGAAGGATTATGATTCCACTCTCAAAATTCCAGTGGTTAGTGAAATTAGGAAAAAATTGTCCATTTGTCATTTTTTTTTTCACTAATTTCGCATAGAATAAAAAAATCCACGTGTTATTAAAAGTAATTCATTGCTAGATTTATTTTATTCGAGTAATAAGTGAAAAGAAAATAATAAAAATTGTATAAAACAAATGCATTTTCTTCTTTTAAATTTATTATGATAAAAAGTCGTGGAATCTTACGAATTTACGATTCGATTCTACAATTACAATTTCAAGCTCCATTTTGGATCTCATGCCGACTCGGCCATTACAGTATCTTCGGAGGGAATGCACCATACCAAGGAACAGTGCTGTGTATAGTTGAATTGCATTGTACCAAGGTGCAAGCTTGCATTACAAATCATCAAAATACAAAATACCGAGGATGGCAATGAATATTGATAAGGTTTTCTTATAACAAGGTACAACGCGCATGGTTCATAGTGCTAGTGTACCCTAGATAAGCAAATTGGGCATAGAGCATAATGAAAGTCAACCATACCAAAGTGCACGGTGCATTGTGCTTTGTGCAACTGCCTCATTCTAATGTCCTTGATGCGTAGTGGAAGTGCACCATAATAACGTGAAAAGTACATGGATGGGTGGGAGACTCAATAGTGATATAGATTGAAATCTTAAAGTTCTATGGTTTTACAAATTTTCTACGTGCCGAAGGATTATGATTCCACTCAAAATCTATGGTTAGTGAAATTAGGAAAAATTGTCCATTTGTCATTTTTTCACTAATTTTCGCATAGAATTAAAAAATCTACGTGTTATTAGTAATTCATTGATAGATTTACTTTATTTGAGTAATAAGTGAAATGAAAATAATGAAAATTGTATAAAACTAATGCATTTTATTCTTTTAAATTTATTATGATAAAAAGTCGTGGAATCTTACGAATTTACGATTCGATTCTACAATTACAATTTCTTTGGGCCCATTTTTTGATCTCATGGGTTATTGACTTACATTACAGTAGATCTTGGAGGGAATGGCTATGCCATGGAAACAGCAGGTATAGTTGAATTGCAAACTTTGTGTCATAAGCAAGTTGCAGTTGGCAAATCATCAAAATACAAAATACCGAGGATGGCAATGAATATTGATAGTGCTCTATAACAAGGTACAACGCGCATGGTTCATAGTGCTAGTGTACCCTAGATAAGCAAATCAGCACAGAGTATAATGAACCCGAACCATACCAAAGTGCACTAGACAGGGCTTTCACAAGTAACCGCCATTCTAATGTCCTTGACGCGATAATGGAAGTGCACCATAATAACGCGAAAAGTACAAGGCTAATTTTCGCGGACACTGAATAAAATGGGACATAGACGGAAATCTTAAAAGCTCCCATTGCTTTACAAATTTACTAGTGTCGAAGGATTATGATTCCACTCAAAATCGATGGTTAGTGAAATTAGGAAAAATTGTCCATTTGTCATTTTTTTCACTAATTTCGCATGCACTAAAAATTCCACGTGTTATTAGTAATTCATCGATAGATTTATTTTATTTGAGTAATAAGTGAAAAGGAAAATAATGAAAATTGTATAAAACTAATGCATTTTATTCTTTAAATTTATTATGATAAAAAGTGGTGGAATCTTACGAATTTACGATTCGATTCTA
>JAUJYP020000962.1:0-47289 GCA_030674075.2 Linum usitatissimum | reverse complement strand
GAAATGGCTAAAAAGCCAAGTTTCATCATAGCCGACTCGAAATAATTAGATTATGAATTTAAAAATCAATTTTACTCGATAATGTTTTAGCGTATTAAGAAATATTATCTAACTTCATGTCCCTATTATTTGAAGGGCTTAACATGGTGAAACCTCAATTTTTAGCCATTCCCAACATACACGTCAAATATTAGCCCATTTGAAATGTTTCTATTTTCACCTCAATATTTGGCGATAATTTCAAAGCGAACACCTATTGAAATGAACCATTTTGGCATGAAAATTTCAAAATTTCAAATCGATTAGTATTTGACATGCATGTAGAAATGGCTAAAAAGCCAAGTTTCATCATAGTGACCCCCGAAATAATTAGATTATGAATTTAAAAATCAATTTTACTCGATAATGTTTTAGAGTATTAAGAAATATTATCTAACTTCATGTCCCTATTATTTGAAGGGCTTAACATGGTGAAACCTCAATTTTTAGCCATTCCCAACATACACGTCAAATATTAGCCCATTTGAAATGTTTCTATTTTCACCTCAATATTTGGCGATAATTTCAAAGGGAACACCTATTGAAATGAACCATTTTGGCATGAAAATTTCAAAATTTCAAATCGATTAGTATTTGACATGCATGCTAGAAATGGCTAAAAAGCCAAGTTTCATCATGTGAACCCCGAAATAATTAGATTATAAATTTAAAAATCAATTTTACTCGATATTGTTTTAGAGTGTTAAGAAATATTATCTAAAATAATTCCCTATTTTTGAAGGGCTTAACATGGTGAAACCTCAATTTTTAGCCATTCCCAACATACACGTCAAATATTAGCCCATTTGAAATGTTTCTATTTTCACCTTAATATTTGGCGTTAATTTCCAAAGGAACACCTATTGAAATGAACCATTTTGGCATGAAAATTTCAAAATTTCAAATCGATTAGTATTTGACATGCATGTTGAAATGGCTAAAAAGCCAAGTTTCATCATAGTGACCCTTGAAATAATTAGATTATGAATTTAAAAATCAATTACTCGATAATGTTTTAGCGTATTAAGAAATATTATCTAACTTCATGTCCCTATTATTTGAAGGGCTTAACATGGTGAAACCTCAATTTTTAGCCATTCCCAACATACACGTCAAATATTAGCCCATTTGAAATGTTTCTATTTTCACCTCAATATTTGGCGATAATTTCAAAGGGAACACCTATTGAAATGAACCATTTTGGCATGAAAATTTCAAAATTTCAAATCGATTAGTATTTGACATGCATGCTGAAATGGCTAAAAAGCCGAGTTTCATCATAGTGAACCCCTCGAAATAATTAGATTATAAATTTAAAAATCAATTTTACTCGATATTGTTTTAGAGTGTTAAGAAATATTATCTAAAATAATTTAGCAATTGAAGGGCTTAACATGGTGAAACCTCAATTTTTAGCCATTCCCAACATACACGTCAAATATTAGCCCATTTGAAATGTTTCTATTTTCACCTCAATATTTGGCGTTAATTTCCAAAGCGAACACCTATTGAAATGAACCATTTTGGCATGAAAATTTCAAAATTTCAAATCGATTAGTATTTGACATGCATGTTGGAAATGGCTAAAAAGCCAAGTTTCATCATAGTGACCCTTGAAATAATTAGATTATGAATTTAAAAATCAATTTTACTCGATAATGTTTTAGCGTATTAAGAAATATTATCTAACTTCATGTCCCTATTATTTGAAGGGCTTAACATGGTGAAACCTCAATTTTTAGCCATTCCCAACATACACGTCAAATATTAGCCCATTTGAAATGTTTCTATTTTCACCTCAATATTTGGCGATAATTTCCAAAGGGAACACCTATTGAAATGAACCATTTTGGCATGAAAATTTCAAAATTTCAAATCGATTAGTATTTGACATGCATGCTGGAAATGGCTAAAAAGCCAAGTTTCATCATAGTGACCCCCGAAATAATTAGATTATAAATTTAAAAATCAATTTTACTCGATATTGTTTTAGAGTATTAAGAAATATTATCTAACTTCATTTCCCAATTATTTGAAGGGCTTAACATGGTGAAACCTCAATTTTTAGCCATTCCCAACATACACGTCAAATATTAGCCCATTTGAAATGTTTCTATTTTCACCTCAATATTTGGCGATAATTTCAAAGGAACACCTATTGAAATGAACCATTTTGGCATGAAAATTTCAAAATTTCAAATCGATTAGTATTTGACATGCATGTTGGAAATGGCTAAAAAGCCGAGTTTCATCATGTGACCCCTGAAATAATTAGATTATAAATTTAAAAATCAATTTTACTCGATATTGTTTTAGTGTTAAGAAATATTATCTAAAATAATTTAACAATTTTTGAAGGGCTTAACATGGTGAAACCTCAATTTTTAGCCATTCCCAACATACACGTCAAATATTAGCCCATTTGAAATGTTTCTATTTTCACCTAATATTTGGCGTTAATTTCCAAAGCGAACACCTATTGAAATGAACCATTTTGGCATGAAAATTTCAAAATTTCAAATCGATTAGTATTTGACATGCATGTTGGAAATGGCTAAAAAGCCAAGTTTCATCATAGTGACCCTTGAAATAATTAGATTATGAATTTAAAAATCAATTTTACTCGATAATGTTTTAGCGTATTAAGAAATATTATCTAACTTCATGTCCCTATTATTTGAAGGGCTTAACATGGTGAAACCTCAATTTTTAGCCATTCCCAACATACACGTCAAATATTAGCCCATTTGAAATGTTTCTATTTTCACCTCAATATTTGGCGATAATTTCAAAGGGAACACCTATTGAAATGAACCATTTTGGCATGAAAATTTCAAAATTTCAAATCGATTAGTATTTGACATGCATGCTAGAAATGGCTAAAAAGCCGAGTTTCATCATAGTGAACCCCGAAATAATTAGATTATAAATTTAAAAATCAATTTTACTCGATATTGTTTTAGAGTGTTAAGAAATATTATCTAAAATCATTTAGCAATTATTTGAAGGGCTTAACATGGTGAAACCTCAATTTTTAGCCATTCCCAACATACACGTCAAATATTAGCCCATTTGAAATGTTTCTATTTTCACCTCAATATTTGGCGATAATTTCAAAGGGAACACCTATTGAAATGAACCATTTTGGCATGAAAATTTCAAAATTTCAAATCGATTAGTATTTGACATGCATGCTAGAAATGGCTAAAAAGCCAAGTTTCATCACATAGTGAACCCCGAAATAATTAGATTATAAATTTAAAAATCAATTTTACTCGATATTGTTTTAGAGTGTTAAGAAATATTATCTAAAATAATTTAGCAATTTTTGAAGGGCTTAACATGGTGAAACCTCAATTTTTAGCCATTCCCAACATACACGTCAAATATTAGCCCATTTGAAATGTTTCTATTTTCACCTCAATATTTGGCGTTAATTTCCAAAGCGAACACCTATTGAAATGAACCATTTTGGCATGAAAATTTCAAAATTTCAAATCGATTAGTATTTGACATGCATTGGAAATGGCTAAAAAGCCAAGTTTCATCATAGTGACCCTTGAAATAATTAGATTATGAATTTAAAAATCAATTTTACTCGATAATGTTTTAGCGTATTAAGAAATATTATCTAACTTCATGTCCCTATTATTTGAAGGGCTTAACATGGTGAAACCTCAATTTTTAGCCATTCCCAACATACACGTCAAATATTAGCCCATTTGAAATGTTTCTATTTTCACCTCAATATTTGGCGATAATTTCAAAGGGAACACCTATTGAAATGAACCATTTTGGCATGAAAATTTCAAAATTTCAAATCGATTAGTATTTGACATGCATGCTAGAAATGGCTAAAAAGCCGAGTTTCATCATAGTGAACCCGAAATAATTAGATTATAAATTTAAAAATCAATTTTACTCGATATTGTTTTAGAGTGTTAAGAAATATTATCTAAAATAATTTAACATTTGAAGGGCTTAACATGGTGAAACCTCAATTTTTAGCCATTCCCAACATACACGTCAAATATTAGCCCATTTGAAATGTTTCTATTTTCACCTCAATATTTGGCGATAATTTCAAAGGGAACACCTATTGAAATGAACCATTTTGGCATGAAAATTTCAAAATTTCAAATCGATTAGTATTTGACATGCATGCTAGAAATGGCTAAAAAGCCGAGTTTCATCACGTGAACCCCGAAATAATTAGATTATAAATTTAAAAATCAATTTTACTCGATATTGTTTTAGTGTTAAGAAATATTATCTAAAATAATTTAGCAATTATTTGAAGGGCTTAACATGGTGAAACCTCAATTTTTAGCCATTCCCAACATACACGTCAAATATTAGCCCATTTGAAATGTTTCTATTTTCACCTCAATATTTGGCGTTAATTTCCAAAGCGAACACCTATTGAAATGAACCATTTTGGCATGAAAATTTCAAAATTTCAAATCGATTAGTATTTGACATGCATGTTGGAAATGGCTAAAAAGCCAAGTTTCATCATAGTGACCCTTGAAATAATTAGATTATGAATTTAAAAATCAATTTTACTCGATAATGTTTTAGCGTATTAAGAAATATTATCTAACTTCATGTCCCTATTATTTGAAGGGCTTAACATGGTGAAACCTCAATTTTTAGCCATTCCCAACATACACGTCAAATATTAGCCCATTTGAAATGTTTCTATTTTCACCTCAATATTTGGCGATAATTTCAAAGGGAACACCTATTGAAATGAACCATTTTGGCATGAAAATTTCAAAATTTCAAATCGATTAGTATTTGACATGCATGCTAGAAATGGCTAAAAAGCCGAGTTTCATCACAGTGAACCCCCGAAATAATTAGATTATAAATTTAAAAATCAATTTTACTCGATATTGTTTTAGAGTGTTAAGAAATATTATCTAAAATAATTTAGCAATTTTTGAAGGGCTTAACATGGTGAAACCTCAATTTTTAGCCATTCCCAACATACACGTCAAATATTAGCCCATTTGAAATGTTTCTATTTTCACCTCAATATTTGGCGATAATTTCAAAGGGAACACCTATTGAAATGAACCATTTTGCCATGAAAATTTCAAAATTTCAAATCGATTAGTATTTGACATGTATGTTGAAAATGGCTAAAAAGCCAAGTTTCATCATAGTGACCCCATGAAATAATGAGATTATGAATTTAAAAATCAATTCTACTCTATAATGTTTTAGTGTATTAAGAAATATTATCTAACTTCATGTCCCTAGTATTTCCAGGTGTTTAACATGGTGAGTCCCAAATTTTTAGCCATTCCCAACGTCCACGTCAAATATTAGCCCATTTGAAATGTTTCTATTTTCACCTCAATATTTTGCTTATAATGGGTAATGCGAACACCTATTGAAATGAACCATTTTGCCATGAAAATTTCAAAATTTCAAATCGATTAGTATTTCACATGCATGATGGAAATGGCTAAAAAGCCAAGTTTCATCATAATGACCTTGAAATAACTGCATTATGAATTTAAAAATCAATTAGAATCGATAATGTTTTAGCGTATTTAAGAAATATTATCTAACTTCATGTCCCTATTATTTGAAGGGCTTAACATGGTGAAACCTCAATTTTTACCCATTCCCAACATACAATACCGCCAAATATTAGCCCATTTGAAATGTTTCCATTTTCACCTCAATATTTGGTGATAATTTCAAAGGGAACACCTATTGAAATGAACTATTTTGGCATGAAAATTTCAAAAATTTCAAATCGATTAGTATTTGATATGCATGCTAGAATATCGCTGAAAAGCCGAGTTTCATCACAAAGTGAACCCCCGAAATAATAAGATTATAAATTTAGAAATAAATTTTACTCGATATTGTTTTAATTTGTTAAGAAATGATATCTAAAATAATTTAGCAATTCTTTCACAGATCTTAACATGGTGAAACCTTAATTTTGAGCCATTCCCAACATACACGTCAAATATTAGCCTATTTGAAATGTTTCTATTTTCGTTTTAATATTTGGCGTTAATTTCCAAAGTTAACACCTATCGAAATGGAAACCATTTTGCCATGAAAATTTCAAAATTTCAAATCGATTAAGATTGGACATGTATGTTGAAAATGGCTAAAAAGCCAAGTTTCCAACACAAGGACCCCATGAAATAATGAGATTATGAATTTAAAAATCAATTATCCTCTACAATGTTTTAGTGTATTAAGAAATATTATCTAACTTCATGTCCTCAAGATTTTAAAAGGCTTAACATGGTGAAACCTAAATTTTTAGCCATTCCCAACGTCCACGTCAAATATTAGCCCATTTGAAATGTTTCTATTTCTACCTCAATATTTTGGTATAATTTCCAATGCGAACACCTATTGAAATGAACCATTTTGCCATGAAAATTTCAAAATTTCAAATCGATTAGTATTTCACATGCAATATTTAAATGGCTAAAAAGCCAAGTTTCATCATAGTGACCCCTTGAAATAATTAGATTATGAATTTAAACATGAATTACACTCGATAATGTTTTAGCGTATTAAGAAATATTATCTAACTTCATGTCCCTATTATTCTAAGGGCTTAACATGGTGAAACCTCAATTTTTAGCTATGTCTAACATATACGTCAAATATTAGCTTCATTTTTAATGGGTTCTTATTTTCACCTCAATATTTGGCGATAATTTTAAAGGGAACACCTATTGAAATGAACCATTTTGGCATGAAAATTTCAAAATTTTAAATCGATTATTATTTGACATGTATGCTGTGAAATGGCTAAAAAGCCGAGTTTCATCACAAAGTTAACCCCGAAATAATTAGGATTATAAATTTAAAAATCAATTTTACTCGATATTGTTTTAGAGTGGTATGAAATATTATCTAAAATAATTTAGCAATTCTTTGAAGGGCTTAACATGGTGAAACCCCACTTTCTAGCCATTCCCAAACATACTTCCGTCAAATATTAGCCCATTTGAAACGTTTCTATTTTCACCTCAATGCTCGGAGTATAATTTCCAATGCGTAACACCTACTGGAAATAAACTATTTTCGCATGAAAATTTCAAAATTTCAAATCGATTAGTATTTGTCATAGATGTTGGAAAAAACATAAAAGCCAAGTTTCATCATAGTGACCCTTGAAATAATTGGGATTATGAATTTAAAAAACTGTTCTACTCGATAATGTTTTAACAGACTAAGAAATATTATCTAACTTCATGTCCCCATAATTTGAAGGGCTTAACATGGTGAAACCTCAATTTTCACCCATTCCCAACATACACGTCAAATATTAGCCCATTTGAAATGTTTCTGGCTTCACCTCAATATTTGGTGATAACTTCAAAGGGAACACCTATTGAAATGAACTATTTTGGCATGAAAATTTCAAAATTTCAAATCGATTAGTATTTGACATGCATGCTAGAACTGGCTGAAAAGCCGAGTTTCACCACAAAGAACCCTGAACTACTGAGATTATAAATTTAGAAATAAATTTTACTCGATATTGTTTTAGAGTGTTAAGAAAAATTATCTAAAATAATTTAGCAATTCTTCTAAGGGCTTAACATGTAGAAACCTTAATTTTTAGCCATTCCCAACATACACGTCAAATATTAGCCCATTTGAAATGTTTCTATTTTCGTTTTAATATTTGGCGTTAATTTCCAAAGCGAACACCTATCGAAATGAACCATTTTGCCATGAAAATTTCAAAATTTCAAATCGATTAGTATTTGACATGTATGTTGAAAATGGCTAAAAAGCCAAGTTTCATCATAGTGACCCCATGAAATAATGAGATTATGAATTTAAAAATCAATTCTACTCTATAATGTTTTAGTGTATTAAGAAATATTATCTAACTTCATGCCCCAAGAATTTAAAAGGCCCAACATGGTGAAACCTAAATTTTTAGCCATTCCCAACGTCCACGCTAAATATTAGCCCATTTGAAATGTTTCTATTTTCATCTTCAATATTTTGGTATAATTTCCAATGCGACCACCTATTGAAATGAACCATTTTGCCATGAAAATTGCTAAAAAATTTCAAATCGATTAGTATTTGCCACTCTTACGTATGAAATGGCTAAAAAGCCAAGTTTCACTATACGTAACCTTGAAATAATTAGATTATGAATTTAAAAATCAATTAGACTCGATAATGTTTTAGCCCCGCAAGAAATATTATCTAACTTCATGTCCCTATTATTTGAAGGGCTTAACATGGTGAAACCTCATTTTTGTTAGCCAATCCCAACATACACGTCAAATATTATCCCATTTGAAATGTGTTTCTATTTTCACCCCAATATTTGGCGATAATTTCAAAGTGGAACACCTATTGAAACGAACCATTAACCATTTTGGCATGATAATTTCAAAATTTCAAATCGATTATTATTTGACATGCATGCTAGAAATGGCTAAAAAGCCGAGTTTCATCAGCGTTGAACCCCCGAAACAATTAGGATTATAAATTTAAAAATCAATTTTACTCGATATTGTTTTGTGAGTGGTATGAAATTATTATCTAAAATAATTTAGCAATAAAAAGAAGGGCTTAACATGGTGAAACCCACGAAATAGAGGGCATTCCCTAACATACACGTCAAATATTAGCCCATTTGAAATGTTTCTATTTTCACCTCAATGTTTGGGTATAATTTCCAATGCGAACACCTATTGAAATAAACTATTTTGGCATGAAAAATTCTAAAATTTCAAATCGATTAGTATTTGAAATGGCATGTTAAAAGTTTCTATTAAAGCCAAGTTTCATCATAGTGATTCCCTTGAAATAATTAGATTATGAATTTAAAAATCAATTAGACTCGATAATGTTTTAGCGTATTAAGAAATATTATCTAACTTCATGTCCCTATTATTCTAAGGGCTTAACATGGTGAAACCTCAATTTTCACCCATTCCCAACATACACGCTAAATATTAGCCCATCTAAAATGTTTCTATTTTCACCTCAATATTTGGTGATAATTTCAAAGGGAACACCTATTGAAATGAACCATTTTGGCATGAAAATTTCAAAATTTCAAATCGATTAGTATTTGATACATACAAGCTAAATGTATAAAAAGTCAAGTTTCATCACAAAGAACACCCCGAAATAATTAGATTATAAATTTAAAAATAAATTTTACTCGATATTGTTTTAGAGTGTTAAGAAATATTATCTAAAATAATTTAACAATTCTTTGAAGGGTTTAACATGGTGAAACCTTAATTTTTAGCCATTCCCAACATACACGTCAAATATTAGCCCATTTGAAATGATTCTATTTTCGGCTTTAATATTTGGCGTTAATTTCCAAAGCGAACACCTATCGAAATGAACCATTTTATCATGAAAACCTAAAAATTTCAAATCGTATTAGTATTTGACATGTATGTTGAAAATGGCTAAAAAGCCAAGTTTCATAATAATATCTCATGAAATAACGAGATTATGAATTTAAAAATCAATTCTACTCTATAATGTTTCAGTGTATTAAGAAATATTATCTAACTTCATGTCCCTAGTATTTGAAAGGCTTAACATGGTGAAACCTAAATTTTTAGGCCATTCCCAACGTCCACGTCAAATATTAGCCCATTTGAAATGTTTCTATTTTCACCTCAATATTTTTGCTATAATTTCCAATGCGAACACCTATTGAAATGAACCATTTTGCCATGAAAATTTCAAAATTTCAAATCGATTAGTATTTCACATGCATGATGGAAATGGGTAAAATAGAAAGTTTCATCATAGTGGGCCCTTGAAATAATTAGATTATGAATTTAAAAATCAATTAGACTCGATAATGTTTTAGCGTATTAAGAATTATTATCTAACTTCATGTCTCTATTATTTGAAGGGCTTAACATGGTGAAACCTCAATTTTTAGCCATTCCCAACATACACGTCAAATATTAGCCCATTTTGAAATGTTTCTATTTTCACCCCAATATTTGGTGATAATTTCAAAAAGGGAACACCTATTGAAATGAACCATTTTGGCATTAAAATTTCAAAATTTCAAATCGATTAGTATTTGACATGCATGCTAGAAATGGCTAAAAAGCCGAGTTTCATCATGTGAACCCCCGAAATAATTAGATTATAAATTTAAAAATCAATTTTACTCGATATTGTTTTAGAGTGGTAAGAAATATTATCTAAAATAATTTAGCAATTCTTTGAAGGGCTTAACATGGTGAAACCTCAATTTTAGCCATTCCCAACATACACGTCAAATATTAGCCCATTTGAAATGTTTCTATTTTCACCTCAATGTTTGGGTATAATTTCCAATGCGAACACCTATTGAAATAAACTATTTTGGCATGAAAATTTCAAAATTTCAAATCGATTAGTATTTGACATGCATGCTAGAAATGGCTAAAAAGCCGAATTTCATCACAGTGAACCCCTGAAATAATTAGATTATGAATTTAAAAATCAAATTAGACTCGATAATGTTTTAGAGTATTAAGAAATATTATCTAACATCATGTCCCTATTATTTGAAGGGCTTAACATGGTGAAACCTCAATTTTTACCCATTCCCAACATACACGTCAAATATTAGCCCATTTGAAATGTTTCTATTTTCACCTCAATATTTGGCGATAATTTCAAAGGGAACACCTATTGAAATGAACCATTTTGGCATGAAAATTTCAAAATTTCAAATCGATTAGTATTTGACATGCATGTTAGAAATGCCTAAAAAGCCGAGTTTCATCACCGTGAACCCCTGAAATAATTAGATTATGAATTTAAAAATCAATTTTACTCGATAATGTTTTAGAGTGTTAAGAAATATTATCTAAAATAATGTACCTAATTTGAAGGGCTTAACATGGTGAAACCTCAATTTTTAGCCATTCCCAACATACACGTCAAATATTAGCCCATTTGAAATGTTTCTATTTTCACCTCAATATTTGGGTATAATTTCCAATGCGAACACCTATTGAAATGAACCATTTTGCCATGAAAATTTCAAAATTTCAAATCGATTAGTATTTCACATACATGATGGAAATGGCTAAAAAGCCAAGTTTCATCATAGTGACCCTTGAAATAATTAGATTATGAATTTAAAAATCAATTAGACTCGATAATGTTTTAGCGTATTAAGAAATATTATCTAACTTCATGTCCCTATTATTTGAAGGGATTAACATGGTGAAACCTCAATTTTTACCCATTCCCAACATACACGTCAAATATTAGCCCATTTGAAATGTTTCTATTTTCACCTCAATATTTGGTGATAATTTCAAAGGGAACACCTATTGAAATGAACCATTTTGGCATGAAAATTTCAAAATTTCAAATCGATTAGTATTTGACATGCATGCTAGAAATGGCTAAAAAGCCGAGTTTCATCACAGTGAACCCCTGAAATAATTAGATTATAAATTTAAAAATCAATTTTACTCGATATTGTTTTAGAGTGGTATGAAATATTATCTAAAATAATTTAGCAATTCTTTGAAGGGCTTAACATGGTGAAACCTCAATTTTTAGCCATTCCCAACATACACGTCAAATATTAGCCCATTTGAAATGTTTCTATTTTCACCTCAATGTTTGGGTATAATTTCCAATGCGAACACCTATTGAAATAAACCATTTTGGCATGAAAATTTCAAAATTTCAAATCGATTAGTATTTGAGATGCATGTTGGAAATGTAGCTAAAAAGCCAAGTTTCATCATAGTGACCCTTGAAATAATTAGATTATGAATTTAAAAATCAATTAGACTCGATAATGTTTTAGCGTATTAAGAAATATTATCTAACTTCATGTCCCTATTATTTGAAGGGCTTAACATGGTGAAACCTCAATTTTTACCCATTCCCAACATACACGTCAAATATTAGCCCATTTGAAATGTTTCTATTTTCACCTCAATATTTGGTGATAATTTCAAAGGGAACACCTATTGAAATGAACTATTTTGGCATAGAAAATTTCAAAATTTCAAATCGATTAGTATTTGACATGCATGCTAGAAATGGCTAAAAAGCCGAGTTTCATCACAGTGAACCCCGAAATAATTAGATTATAAATTTAAAAATAAATTTTACTCGATATTGTTTTAGAGTGTAAAGAAATATTATCTAAAATAATTTAGCAATTCTTTGAAGGGCTTAACATGGTGAAACCTTAATTTTTAGCCATTCCCAACATACACGTCAAATATTAGCCCATTTGAAATGTTTCTATTTTCACCTCAATATTTGGGTATAATTTCCAATGCGAACACCTATTGAAATGAACCATTTTGCCATGAAAATTTCAAAATTTCAAATCGATTAGTATTTCACATGCATGATGGAAATGGCTAAAAAGCCAAGTTTCATCATAGTGACCCTTGAAATAATTAGATTATGAATTTAAAAATCAATTGGACTCTATAATGTTTTAGTGTATTAAGAAATATTATCTAACTTCATGTCCCTAGTATTTGAAGGGCTTAACATGGTGAAACCTCAATTTTTACCCATTCCCAACGTACACGTCAAATATTAGCCCATTTGAAATGTTTCTATTTTCACCTCAATATTTGGTGATAATTTCAAAGGGAACACCTATTGAAATGAACCATTTTGGCATGAAAATTTCAAAATTTCAAATCGATTAGTATTTCACATGCATGATGGAAATGGCTAAAAAGCCAAGTTTCATCATAGTGACCCTTGAAATAATTAGATTATAAATTTAAAAATCAATTTGACTCGATAATGTTTTAGAGTATTAAGAAATATTATCTAACCTAATTTACCAATTATTTGAAGGGCTTAACATGGTGAAACCTCAATTTTTAGCCATTCCCAACATACACGTCAAATATTAGCCCATTTGAAATGTTTCTATTTTCACCCCAATATTTGGCGATAATTTCAAAGGGAACACCTATTGAAATGAACCATTTTGGCATGAAAATTTCAAAATTTCAAATCGATTAGTATTTGACATGCATGCTAGAAATGGCTAAAAAGCCGAGTTTCATCATAGTGAACCTCGAAATAATTAGATTATAAATTTAAAAATCAATTTTACTCGATATTGTTTTAGAGTGTTATGAAATATTATCTAAAATAATTTAGCAATTCTTTGAAGGGCTTAACATGGTGAAACCTTAATTTTTAGCCATTCCCAACATACACGTCAAATATTAGCCCATTTGAAATGTTTCTATTTTCACCTCAATGTTTGGTGTATAATTTCCAATGCGAACACCTATTGAAATGAACTATTTTGGCATGAAAATTTCAAAATTTCAAATCGATTAGTATTTGAGATGCATGTTGGAAATGGCTAAAAAGCCAAGTTTCATCATAGTGACCCTTGAAATAATTAGATTATGAATTTAAAAATCAATTAGACTCGATAATGTTTTAGCGTATTAAGAAATATTATCTAACTTCATGTCCCTATTATTTGAAGGGCTTAACATGGTGAAACCTCAATTTTTACCCATTCCCAACATACACGTCAAATATTAGCCCATTTGAAATGTTTCTATTTTCACCTCAATATTTGGTGATAATTTCCAAGGGAACACCTATTGAAATGAACCATTTTGGCATGAAAATTTCAAAATTTCAAATCGATTAGTATTTGACATGCGTGTTGGAAATGGCTAAAAAGCCAAGTTTCATCACAGTGACCCTTCAAATAATTAGATTATAAATTTAAAAATCAATTTTACTCGATATTGTTTTAGAGTGTTAAGAAATATTATCTAAAATAATTTAGCAATTCTTTGAAGGGCTTAACATGGTGAAACCTCAATTTTTACCCATTCCCAACATACACGTCAAATATTAGCCCATTTGAAATGTTTCTATTTTCGTTTTAATATTTGGCGTTAATTTCCAAAGCGAACACCTATCGAAATGAACCATTTTGCCATGAAAATTTCAAAATTTCAAATCGATTAGTATTTGACATGTATGTTGGAAATGGCTAAAAAGCCGAGTTTCATCATAGTGAACCCCATGAAATAATGAGATTATGAATTTAAAAATCAATTCTACTCGATATTGTTTTAGTGTATTAAGAAATATTATCTAACATCATGTAGCTAGTATTTGAAAGGCTTAACATGGTGAAACCTAAATTTTTAGCCATTCCCAACGTCACGTCAAATATTAGCCCATTTGAAATGTTTCTATTTTCACCTCAATATTTTGGTATAATTTCCAATGCGAACACCTATTGAAATGAACCATTTTGCCATGAAAATTTCAAAATTTCAAATCGATTAGTATTTCACATGCATGATGGAAATGGGTAAAAAGCCAAGTTTCATCATAGTGGCCCTTGAAATAATTAGATTATGAATTTAAAAATCAATTAGACTCGATAATGTTTTAGCGTATTAAGAAATATTATCCAACTTCATGTCCCTATTATTTGAAGGGCTTAACATGGTGAAACCTCAATTTTTAGCCATTCCCAACATACACGTCAAATATTAGCCCATTTGAAATGTTTCTATTTTCACCCCAATATTTGGCGATAATTTCAAAAGGAACACCTATTGAAATGAACCATTTTGGCATGAAAATTTCAAAATTTCAAATCGATTATTATTTGACATGCATGCTAGAAATGGCTAAAAAGCCGAGTATCATCACAGTGAACCCCTGAAATAATTAGATTATAAATTTAAAAATCAATTTTACTCGATATTGTTTTAGAGTGGTATGAAATATTATCTAAAATAATTTAGCAATTCTTTGAAGGGCTTAACATGGTGAAACCTTAATTTTTAGCCATTCCCAACATACACGTCAAATATTAGCCCATTTGAAATGTTTCTATTTTCACCTCAATGTTTGGGTATAATTTCCAATGCGAACACCTATTGAAATAAACTATTTTGGCATGAAAATTTCAAAATTTCAAATCGATTAGTATTTGAGATGCATGTTGGAAATGGCTAAAAAGCCAAGTTTCATCATAGTGACCCTTGAAATAATTAGATTATGAATTTAAAAATCAATTAGACTCGATAATGTTTTAGCGTATTAAGAAATATTATCTAACTTCATGTCCCTATTATTTGAAGGGCTTAACATGGTGAAACCTCAATTTTTACCCATTCCCAACATACACGTCAAATATTAGCCCATTTGAAATGTTTCTATTTTCACCTCAATATTTGGTGATAATTTCAAAGGGAACACCTATTGAAATGAACTATTTTGGCATGAAAATTTCAAAATTTCAAATCGATTAGTATTTGACATGCATGCTAGAAATGGCTAAAAAGCCGAGTTTCATCACAGTTGAACCCCCGAAATAATTAGATTATAAATTTAAAAATCAATTTTACTCGATATTATTTTAGAGTGGTATGAAATATTATCTAAAATAATTTAGCAATTCTTTAAGGGCTTAACATGGTGAAACCTTAATTTTTAGCCATTCCCAACATACACGTCAAATATTAGCCCATTTGAAATGTTTCTATTTTTCACCTCAATGTTTGGGTATAATTTCCAATGCGAACACCTATTGAAATAAACTATTTTGGCATGAAAATTTCAAAATTTCAAATCGATTAGTATTTGAGATGCATGTTGGAAATGGCTAAAAAGCCAAGTTTCATCATAGTGACCCTTGAAATAAATATAATATAAATAAAAAAAATAAATTACACTAATTATTTTTTTACCTAATAAAAAATATTATATCCCTTCACCCTTATATTTAAAGGGCTTAACATGGTGAAACCTCAATTTTTAGCCATTCCCAACATACACGTCAAATATTAGCCCATTTGAAATGTTTCTATTTTCACCCCAATATTTGGCGATAATTTCAAAGGGAACACCTATTGAAATGAACCATTTTGGCATGAAAATTTCAAAATTTCAAATCGATTATTATTTGACATGCATGCTAGAAATGGCTAAAAAGCCGAGTTTCATCACAAGTGAACCCCTGAAATAATTAGATTATAAATTTAAAAATCAATTTTACTCGATATTGTTTTAGAGTGGTATGAAATATTATCTAAAATAATTTAGCAATTCTTTGAAGGGCTTAACATGGTGAAACCTTAATTTTTAGCCATTCCCAACATACACGTCAAATATTAGCCCATTTGAAATGTTTCTATTTTCACCTCAATGTTTGGGTATAATTTCCAATGCGAACACCTATTGAAATAAACTATTTTGGCATGAAAATTTCAAAATTTCAAATCGATTAGTATTTGAGATGCATGTTGGAAATGGCTAAAAAGCCAAGTTTCATCATAGTGACCCTTGAAATAATTAGATTATGAATTTAAAAATCAATTAGACTCGATAATGTTTTAGCGTATTAAGAAATATTATCTAACTTCATGTCCCTATTATTTGAAGGGCTTAACATGGTGAAACCTCAATTTTTACCCATTCCCAACATACACGTCAAATATTAGCCCATTTGAAATGTTTCTATTTTCACCTCAATATTTGGTGATAATTTCAAAGGGAACACCTATTGAAATGAACTATTTTGGCATGAAAATTTCAAAATTTCAAATCGATTAGTATTTGACATGCATGCTAGAAATGGCTAAAAAGCCGAGTTTCATCACAAGTGAACCCCCGAAATAATTAGATTATAAATTTAAAAATAAATTTTACTCGATATTGTAGAGTGTAAAGAAATATTATCTAAAATAATTTAGCAATTCTTTGAAGGGCTTAACATGGTGAAACCTCAATTTTTAGCCATTCCCAACATACACGTCAAATATTAGCCCATTTGAAATGTTTCTATTTTCACCTCAATATTTGGGTATAATTTCCCATGCGAACACCTATTGAAATGAACCATTTTGCCATGAAAATTTCAAAATTTCAAATCGATTAGTATTTCACATACATGATGGAAATGGCTAAAAAGCCAAGTTTCATCATAGTGACCCTTGAAATAATTAGATTATGAATTTAAAAATCAATTAGACTCGATAATGTTTTAGCGTATTAAGAAATATTATCTAACTTCATGTCCCTATTATTTGAAGGGCTTAACATGGTGAAACCTCAATTTTTACCCATTCCCAACATACACGTCAAATATTAGCCCATTTGAAATGTTTCTATTTTCACCTCAATATTTGGTGATAATTTCAAAGGGAACACCTATTGAAATGAACTATTTTGGCATGAAAATTTCAAAATTTCAAATCGATTAGTATTTGACATGCATGCTAGAAATGGCTAAAAAGCCGAGTTTCATCACAGTGAACCCCTGAAATAATTAGATTATAAATTTAAAAATAAATTTTACTCGATATTGTAGAGTGTAAAGAAATATTATCTAAAATAATTTAGCAATTCTTTGAAGGGCTTAACATGGTGAAACCTCAATTTTTAGCCATTCCCAACATACACGTCAAATATTAGCCCATTTGAAATGTTTCTATTTTCACCTCAATATTTGGGTATAATTTCCCATGCGAACACCTATTGAAATGAACCATTTTGGCATGAAAATATCAAAATTTCAAATCGATTAGTATTTCACATGCATGTTGGAAATGCCTAAAAAGCCAAGTTTCATTATAGTGACCCTTGAAATAATTAGATTATGAATTTAAAAATCAATTAGACTCGATAATGTTTTAGCGTATTAAGAAATATTATCTAACTTCATGTCCCTATTATTTGAAGGGCTTAACATGGTGAAACCTCAATTTTTACCCATTCCCAACATACACGTCAAATATTAGCCCATTTGAAATGTTTCTATTTTCACCTCAATATTTGGTGATAATTTCAAAGGGAACACCTATTGAAATGAACTATTTTGGCATGAAAATTTCAAAATTTCAAATCGATTAGTATTTGACATTCATGCTAGAAATGGCTAAAAAGCCGAGTTTCATCATAGTGAACCCCTGAAATAATTAGATTATAAATTTAAAAATAAATTTTACTCGATATTGTAGAGTGTAAAGAAATATTATCTAAAATAATTTAGCAATTCTTTGAAGGGCTTAACATGGTGAAACCTCAATTTTTAGCCATTCCCAACATACACGTCAAATATTAGACCATTTGAAATGTTTCTATTTTCACCTCAATATTTGGGTATAATTTCCCATGCGAACACCCATTGAAATGAACCATTTTGGCATGAAAATATCAAAATTTCAAATCGATTAGTATTTCACATGCATGTTGGAAATGCCTAAAAGCCAAGTTTCATTATAGTGACCCTTGAAATAATTAGATTATGAATTTAAAAATCAATTAGACTCGATAATGTTTTAGCGTATTAAGAAATATTATCTAACTTCATGTCCCTATTATTTGAAGGGCTTAACATGGTGAAACCTCAATTTTTACCCATTCCCAACATACACGTCAAATATTAGCCCATTTGAAATGTTTCTATTTTCACCTCAATATTTGGTGATAATTTCAAAGGGAACACCTATTGAAATGAACTATTTTGGCATGAAAATTTCAAAATTTCAAATCGATTAGTATTTGACATGCATGCTAGAAATGGCTAAAAAGCCGAGTTTCATCACAGTGAACCCCTGAAATAATTAGATTATAAATTTAAAAATAAATTTTACTCGATATTGTAGAGTGTAAAGAAATATTATCTAAAATAATTTAGCAATTCTTTGAAGGGCTTAACATGGTGAAACCTCAATTTTTAGCCATTCCCAACATACACGTCAAATATTAGCCCATTTGAAATGTTTCTATTTTCACCTCAATATTTGGGTATAATTTCCCATGCGAACACCTATTGAAATGAACCATTTTGGCATGAAAATATCAAAATTTCAAATCGATTAGTATTTCACATGCATGTTGGAAATGGCTAAAAAGCCAAGTTTCATCATAGTGACCCTTGAAATAATTAGATTATGAATTTAAAAATCAATTAGACTCGATAATGTTTTAGCGTATTAAGAAATATTATCTAACTTCATGTCCCTATTATTTGAAGGGCTTAACATGGTGAAACCTCAATTTTTACCCATTCCCAACATACACGTCAAATATTAGCCCATTTGAAATGTTTCTATTTTCACCTCAATATTTGGTGATAATTTCAAAGGGAACACCTATTGAAATGAACTATTTTGGCATGAAAATTTCAAAATTTCAAATCGATTAGTATTTGACATGCATGCTAGAAATGGCTAAAAAGCCGAGTTTCATCACGGTGAACCCCCGAAATAATTAGATTATAAATTTAAAAATAAATTTTACTCGATATTGTAGAGTGTAAAGAAATATTATCTAAAATAATTTAGCAATTCTTTGAAGGGCTTAACATGGTGAAACCTCAATTTTTAGCCATTCCCAACATACACGTCAAATATTAGCCCATTTGAAATGTTTCTATTTTCACCTCAATATTTGGGTATAATTTCCCATGCGAACACCTATTGAAATGAACCATTTTGGCATGAAAATATCAAAATTTCAAATCGATTAGTATTTCACATGCATGTTGGAAATGGCTAAAAAGCCAAGTTTCATCATAGTGACCCTTGAAAAAATTAGATTATGAATTTAAAAATCAATTAGACTCGATAATGTTTTAGCGTATTAAGAAATATTATCTAACTTCATGTCCCTATTATTTGAAGTGCTTAACATGGTGAAACCTCAATTTTTAGCCATTTCCAACATACACGTCAAATATTCGCCCATTTGAAATGTTTCTATTTTCACCTCAATATTTGGCGATAATTTCAAAGGGAACACCTATTGAAATGAACCATTTTGGCATGAAAATTTCAAAATTTCAAATCGATTATTATTTGACATGCATGCTAGAAATGGCTAATAAGCCGAGTTTCATCACAGTGAACCCCTGAAATAATTAGATTATAAATTTAAAAATCAATTTTACTCGATATTGTTTTAGAGTGGTAAGAAATATTATCTAAAATAATTTAGCAATTCTTTGAAGGGCTTAACATGGTGAAACCTCAATTTTTACCCATTCCCAACATACACGTCAAATATTAGCCCATTTGAAATGTTTCTATTTTCACCTCAATATTTGGCGATAATTTCAAAGGGAACACCTATTGAAATGAACTATTTTGGCATGAAAATTTCAAAATTTCAAATCGATTAGTATTTGACATGCATGCTAGAAATCGCTAAAAAGTCGAGTTTCAACACAGTGAACCCCTGAAATAATTAGATTATAAATTTAAAATTAAATTTTACTCGATATTGTAGAGTGTAAAGAAATATTATCTAAAATAATTTAGCAATTCTTTGAAGGGCTTAACATGGTGAAACCTAAATTTTTAGCCATTCCCAACGTCCACGTCAAATATTAGCCCATTTGAAATGTATCTATTTTCACCTCAATATTTTGGTATAATTTCCAATGCGAACACCTATTGAAATGAACCATTTTGGCATGAAAATTTCAAAATTTCAAATCGATTAGTATTTCACATGCATGATGGAAATGGCTAAAAAGCCAAGTTTCATCATAGTGACCCTTGAAATAATTAGATTTTGAATTTAAAAATCAATTAGACTCGATAATGTTTTAGCGTATTAAGAAATATTATCTAACTTCATGTCCCTATTATTTGAAGGGCTTAACATGGTGAAACCTCAATTTTTAGCCATTCCGAACATACACGTCAAATATTAGCCCATTTGAAATGTTTCTATTTTCACCCCAATATTTGGCGATAATTTCAAAGGGAACACCTATTGAAATGAACCATTTTGGCATGAAAATTTCAAAATTTCAAATCGATTATTATTTGACATGCATGCTAGAAATGGCTAAAAAGCCGAGTTTCATCACAGCGAACCCCTGAAATAATTAGATTATAAATTTAAAAATCAATTTTACTCGATAATGTAGAGTGTAAAGAAATATTATCTAAAATAATTTAGCAATTCTTTGAAGGGCTTAACATGGTGAAACCTCAATTTTTAGCCATTCCCAACATACACGTCAAATATTAGCCCATTTGAAATGTTTCTATTTTCACCTCAATATTTGGGTATAATTTCCCATGCGAACACCTATTGAAATGAACCATTTTGGCATGAAAATATCAAAATTTCAAATCGATTAGTATTTCACATGCATGTTGGAAATGCCTAAAAGCCAAGTTTCATTATAGTGGCCCTTGAAATAATTAGATTATGAATTTAAAAATCAATTAGACTCGATAATGTTTTAGCGTATTAAGAAATATTATCTAACTTCATGTCCCTATTATTTGAAGGGCTTAACATGGTGAAACCTCAATTTTTACCCATTCCCAACATACACGTCAAATATTAGCCCATTTGAAATGTTTCTATTTTCACCTCAATATTTGGTGATAATTTCAAAGGGAACACCTATTGAAATGAACTATTTTGGCATGAAAATTTCAAAATTTCAAATCGATTAGTATTTGACATGCATGCTAGAAATGGCTAAAAAGCCGAGTTTCATCACAGTGAACCCCTGAAATAATTAGATTATAAATTTAAAAATAAATTTTACTCGATATTGTAGAGTGTAAAGAAATATTACCTAAAATAATTTACCAATTCTTTAAAGGGCTTAACATGGTGAAACCTCAATTTTTAGCCATTCCCAACATACACGTCAAATATTAGCCCATTTGAAATGTTTCTATTTTCACCTCAATATTTGGGTATAATTTCCCATGCGAACACCTATTGAAATGAACCATTTTGGCATGAAAATATCAAAATTTCAAATCGATTAGTATTTCACATGCATGTTGGAAATGGCTAAAAAGCCAAGTTTCAGCATAATGACCCTTGAAAAAATTAGATTATGAATTTAAAAATCAATTAGACTCGATAATGTTTTAGCGTATTAAGAAATATTATCTAACTTCATGTCCCTATTATTTGAAGTGCTTAACATGGTGAAACCTCAATTTTTAGCCATTTCCAACATACACGTCAAATATTCGCCCATTTGAAATGTTTCTATTTTCACCTCAATATTTGGCGATAATTTCAAAGGGAACACCTATTGAAATGAACCATTTTGGCATGAAAATTTCAAAATTTCAAATCGATTATTATTTGACATGCATGCTAGAAATGGCTAATAAGCCGAGTTTCATCACAGTGAACCCCTGAAATAATTAGATTATAAATTTAAAAATCAATTTTACTCGATATTGTTTTAGAGTGGTAAGAAATATTATCTAAAATAATTTAGCAATTCTTTGAAGGGCTTAACATGGTGAAACCTCAATTTTTACCCATTCCCAACATACACGTCAAATATTAGCCCATTTGAAATGTTTCTATTTTCACCTCAATATTTGGCGATAATTTCAAAGGGAACACCTATTGAAATGAACTATTTTGGCATGAAAATTTCAAAATTTCAAATCGATTAGTATTTGACATGCATGCTAGAAATCGCTAAAAAGTCGAGTTTCAACACAGTGAACCCCTGAAATAATTAGATTATAAATTTAAAATTAAATTTTACTCGATATTGTAGAGTGTAAAGAAATATTATCTAAAATAATTTAGCAATTCTTTGAAGGGCTTAACATGGTGAAACCTAAATTTTTAGCCATTCCCAACGTCCACGTCAAATATTAGCCCATTTGAAATGTATCTATTTTCACCTCAATATTTTGGTATAATTTCCAATGCGAACACCTATTGAAATGAACCATTTTGGCATGAAAATTTCAAAATTTCAAATCGATTAGTATTTCACATGCATGATGGAAATGGCTAAAAAGCCAAGTTTCATCATAGTGACCCTTGAAATAATTAGATTTTGAATTTAAAAATCAATTAGACTCGATAATGTTTTAGCGTATTAAGAAATATTATCTAACTTCATGTCCCTATTATTTGAAGGGCTTAACATGGTGAAACCTCAATTTTTAGCCATTCCCAACATACACGTCAAATATTAGCCCATTTGAAATGTTTCTATTTTCACCCCAATATTTGGCGATAATTTCAAAGGGAACACCTATTGAAATGAACCATTTTGGCATGAAAATTTCAAAATTTCAAATCGATTATTATTTGACATGCATGCTAGAAATGGCTAAAAAGCCGAGTTTCATCACACCAAACCCCTGAAATAATTAGATTATAAATTTAAAAATAAATTTTACTCGATATTGTAGAGTGTAAAGAAATATTATCTAAAATAATTTAGCAATTCTTTGAAGGGCTTAACATGGTGAAACCTCAATTTTTAGCCATTCCCAACATACACGTCAAATATTAGCCCATTTGAAATGTTTCTATTTTCACCTCAATATTTGGGTATAATTTCCAATGCGAACACCTATTGAAATGAACCATTTTGGCATGAAAATTTCAAAATTTCAAATCGATTAGTATTTCACATGCATGTTGGAAATGGCTAAAAAGCCAAGTTTCATCATAGTGACCCTTGAAATAATTAGATTATGAATTTAAAAATCAATTAGACTCGATAATGTTTTAGCGTATTAAGAAATATTATCTAACTTCATGTCCCTATTATTTGAAGGGCTTAACATGGTGAAACCTCAATTTTTAGCCATTCCCAACATACACGTCAAATATTAGCCCATTTGAAATGTTTCTATTTTCACCTCAATATTTGGCGATAATTTCAAAGGGAACACCTATTGAAATGAACCATTTTGGCATGAAAATTTCAAAATTTCAAATCGATTATTATTTGACATGCATGCTAGAAATGGCTAAAAAGCCGAGTTTCATCATAGTGAACCCCTGAAATAATTAGATTATAAATTTAAAAATCAATTTTACTCGATATTGTTTTAGAGTGGTAAGAAATATTATCTAAAATAATTTAGCAATTCTTTGAAGGGCTTAACATGGTGAAACCTTAATTTTTAGCCATTCCCAACATACACGTCAAATATTAGCCCATTTGAAATGTTTCTATTTTCACCTCAATGTTTGGGTATAATTTCCAATGCGAACACCTATTGAAATAAACTATTTTGGCATGAAAATTTCAAAATTTCAAATCGATTAGTATTTGACATGCATGTTGGAAATGGCTAAAAAGCCAAGTTTCATCATAGTGACCCTTGAAATAATTAGATTATGAATTTAAAAATCAATTAGACTCGATAATGTTTTAGCGTATTAAGAAATATTATCTAACTTCATGTCCCTATTATTTGAAGGGCTTAACATGGTGAAACCTCAATTTTTAGCCATTCCCAACATACACGTCAAATATTAGCCCATTTGAAATGTTTCTATTTTCACCTCAATATTTGGCGATAATTTCAAAGGGAACACCTATTGAAATGAACTATTTTGGCATGAAAATTTCAAAATTTCAAATCGATTATTATTTGACATGCATGCTAGAAATGGCTAAAAAGCCGAGTTTCATCACAGTGAACCCCTGAAATAATTAGATTATAAATTTAAAAATCAATTTTACTCGATATTGTTTTAGAGTGGTAAGAAATATTATCTAAAATAATTTAGCAATTCTTTGAAGGGCTTAACATGGTGAAACCTCAATTTTTACCCATTCCCAACATACACGTCAAATATTAGCCCATTTGAAATGTTTCTATTTTCACCTCAATATTTGGCGATAATTTCAAAGGGAACACCTATTGAAATGAACTATTTTGGCATGAAAATTTCAAAATTTCAAATCGATTAGTATTTGACATGCATGCTAGAAATGGCTAAAAAGCCGAGTTTCATCACAGTGAACCCCTGAAATAATTAGATTATAAATTTAAAATTAAATTTTACTCGATATTGTAGAGTGTAAAGAAATATTATCTAAAATAATTTAGCAATTCTTTGAAGGGCTTAACATGGTGAAACCTAAATTTTTAGCCATTCCCAACGTCCACGTCAAATATTAGCCCATTTGAAATGTATCTATTTTCACCTCAATATTTTGGTATAATTTCCAATGCGAACACCTATTGAAATGAACCATTTTGGCATGAAAATTTCAAAATTTCAAATCGATTAGTATTTCACATGCATGATGGAAATGGCTAAAAAGCCAAGTTTCATCATAGTGACCCTTGAAATAATTAGATTTTGAATTTAAAAATCAATTAGACTCGATAATGTTTTAGCGTATTAAGAAATATTATCTAACTTCATGTCCCTATTATTTGAAGGGCTTAACATGGTGAAACCTCAATTTTTAGCCATTCCCAACATACACGTCAAATATTAGCCCATTTGAAATGTTTCTATTTTCACCCCAATATTTGGCGATAATTTCAAAGGGAACACCTATTGAAATGAACTATTTTGGCATGAAAATTTCAAAATTTCAAATCGATTATTATTTGACATGCATGCTAGAAATGGCTAAAAAGCCGAGTTTCATCACAGCAAACCCCGAAATAATTAGATTATAAATTTAAAAATCAATTTTACTCGATATTGTAGAGTGTAAAGAAATATTATCTAAAATAATTTAGCAATTCTTTGAAGGGCTTAACATGGTGAAACCTCAATTTTTAGCCATTCCCAACATACACGTCAAATATTAGCCCATTTGAAATGTTTCTATTTTCACCTCAATATTTGGGTATAATTTCCAATGCGAACACCTATTGAAATGAACCATTTTGGCATGAAAATTTCAAAATTTCAAATCGATTAGTATTTGACATGCATGTTGGAAATGGCTAAAAAGCCAAGTTTCATCATAGTGAACCCTTGAAATAATTAGATTATGAATTTAAAAATCAATTTTACTCGATAATGTTTTAGCGTATTAAGAAATATTATCTAACTTCATGTCCCTATTATTTGAAGGGCTTAACATGGTGAAACCTCAATTTTTAGCCATTCCCAACATACACGTCAAATATTAGCCCATTTGAAATGTTTCTATTTTCACCCCAATATTTGGCTATAATTTCAAATGGAACACCTATTGAAATGAACCATTTTGGCATGAAAATTTCAAAATTTCAAATCGATTATTATTTGACATGCATGCTGGAAATGGCTAAAAAGCCGAGTTTCATCACAGTGAACCCCCGAAATAATTAGATTATAAATTTAAAAATAAATTTTACTCGATATTGTTTTAGAGTGTAAAGAAATATTATCTAAAATAATTTAGCAATTCTTTGAAGGGCTTAACATGGTGAAACCTCAATTTTTAGCCATTCCCAACATACACGTCAAATATTAGCCCATTTGAAATGTTTCTATTTTCACCTCAATATTTGGGTATAATTTCCAATGCGAACACCTATTGAAATGAACCATTTTGGCATGAAAATTTCAAAATTTCAAATCGATTAGTATTTCACATGCATGTTGGAAATGGCTAAAAAGCCAAGTTTCATCATAGTGACCCTTGAAAAAATTAGATTATGAATTTAAAAATCAATTAGACTCGATAATGTTTTAGCGTATTAAGAAATATTATCTAACTTCATGTCCCTATTATTTGAAGGGCTTAACATGGTGAAACCTCAATTTTTAGCCATTTCCAACATACACGTCAAATATTAGCCCATTTGAAATGTTTCTATTTTCACCTCAATATTTGGCGATAATTTCAAAGGGAACACCTATTGAAATGAACCATTTTGGCATGAAAATTACAAAATTTCAAATCGATTATTATTTGACATGCATGCTAGAAATGGCTAAAAAGCCGAGTTTCATCATAGTTGAACCCCGAAATAATTAGATTATAAATTTAAAAATCAATTTTACTCGATATTGTTTTAGAGTGGTAAGAAATATTATCTAAAATAATTTAGCAATTCTTTGAAGGGCTTAACATGGTGAAACCTCAATTTTTAGCCATTCCCAACATACACGTCAAATATTAGCCCATTTGAAATGTTTCTATTTTCACCTCAATATTTGGCGATAATTTCAAAGGGAACACCTATTGAAATGAACTATTTTGGCATGAAAATTTCAAAATTTCAAATCGATTAGTATTTGACATGCATGCTAGAAATCGCTAAAAAGCCGAGTTTCATCACGGTGAACCCCCGAAATAATTAGATTATAAATTTAAAAATCAATTTTACTCGATATTGTTTTAGAGTGTAAAGAAATATTATCTAAAATAATTTAGCAATTCTTTGAAGGGCTTAACATGGTGAAACCTCAATTTTTAGCCATTCCCAACGTACACGTCAAATATTAGCCCATTTGAAATGTTTCTATTTTCACCTCAATATTTTGCGTATAATTTCCAATGCGAACACCTATTGAAATGAACCATTTTGGCATGAAAATTTCAAAATTTCAAATCGATTAGTATTTCACATGCATGATGGAAATGGCTAAAAAGCCAAGTTTCATCATGAAGGACCCTTGAAATAATTAGATTTTGAATTTAAAAATCAATTAGACTCGATAATGTTTTAGAGTATTAAGAAATATTATCTAACTTCATGTCCCTATTATTTGAAGGGCTTAACATGGTGAAACCTCAATTTTTAGCCATTCCCAACATACACGTCAAATATTAGCCCATTTGAAATGTTTCTATTTTCACCCCAATATTTGGCGATAATTTCAAAGGGAACACCTATTGAAATGAACCATTTTGGCATGAAAATTTCAAAATTTCAAATCGATTATTATTTGACATGCATGCTAGAAATGGCTAAAAAGCCGAGTTTCATCACAGTGAACCCCCGAAATAATTAGATTATAAATTTAAAAATCAATTTTACTCGATAATGTAGAGTGTAAAGAAATATTATCTAAAATAATTTCGCAATTCTTTGAAGGGCTTAACATGGTGAAACCTCAATTTTTAGCCATTCCCAACATACACGTCAAATATTAGCCCATTTGAAATGTTTCTATTTTCACCTCAATATTTGGGTATAATTTCCCATGCGAACACCTATTGAAATGAACCATTTTGGCATGAAAATATCAAAATTTCAAATCGATTAGTATTTCACATGCATGTTGGAAATGCCTAAAAGCCAAGTTTCATCATAGTGGACCCTTGAAATAATTAGATTATGAATTTAAAAATCAATTAGACTCGATAATGTTTTAGCGTATTAAGAAATATTATCTAACTTCATGTCCCTATTATTTGAAGGGCTTAACATGGTGAAACCTCAATTTTTACCCATTCCCAACATACACGTCAAATATTAGCCCATTTGAAATGTTTCTATTTTCACCTCAATATTTGGTGATAATTTCAAAGGGAACACCTATTGAAATGAACTATTTTGGCATGAAAATTTCAAAATTTCAAATCGATTAGTATTTGACATGCATGCTAGAAATGGCTAAAAAGCCGAGTTTCATCACAGTGAACCCCCGAAATAATTAGATTATAAATTTAAAAATAAATTTTACTCGATATTGTAGAGTGTAAAGAAATATTACCTAAAATAATTTACCAATTCTTTAAAGGGCTTAACATGGTGAAACCTCAATTTTTAGCCATTCCCAACATACACGTCAAATATTAGCCCATTTGAAATGTTTCTATTTTCACCTCAATATTTGGGTATAATTTCCCATGCGAACACCTATTGAAATGAACCATTTTGGCATGAAAATATCAAAATTTCAAATCGATTAGTATTTCACATGCATGTTGGAAATGGCTAAAAAGCCAAGTTTCATCATAATGAACCTTGAAAAAATTAGATTATGAATTTAAAAATCAATTAGACTCGATAATGTTTTAGCGTATTAAGAAATATTATCTAACTTCATGTCTCTATTATTTGAAGTGCTTAACATGGTGAAACCTCAATTTTTAGCCATTTCCAACATACACGTCAAATATTCGCCCATTTGAAATGTTTCTATTTTCACCTCAATATTTGGCGATAATTTCAAAGGGAACACCTATTGAAATGAACCATTTTGGCATGAAAATTTCAAAATTTCAAATCGATTATTATTTGACATGCATGCTTGGAAATGGCTAATAAGCCAAGTTTCATCACAGTGACCCTCGAAATAATTAGATTATAAATTTAAAAATCAATTTTACTCGATATTGTTTTAGAGTGGTAAGAAATATTATCTAAAATAATTTACCAATTCTTTGAAGGGCTTAACATGGTGAAACCTCAATTTTTACCCATTCCCAACATACACGTCAAATATTAGCCCATTTGAAATGTTTCTATTTTCACCTCAATATTTGGCGATAATTTCAAAGGGAACACCTATTGAAATGAACCATTTTGGCATGAAAATTTCAAAATTTCAAATCGATTATTATTTGACATGCATGCTAGAAATGGCTAAAAGCCGAGTTTCATCACAGTGAACCCCTGAAATAATTAGATTATAAATTTAAAAATCAATTTTACTCGATATTGTTTTAGAGTGGTAAGAAATATTATCTAAAATAATTTAGCAATTCTTTGAAGGGCTTAACATGGTGAAACCTTAATTTTTAGCCATTCCCAACATACACGTCAAATATTAGCCCATTTGAAATGTTTCTATTTTCACCTCAATGTTTGGGTATAATTTCCAATGCGAACACCTATTGAAATAAACTATTTTGGCATGAAAATTTCAAAATTTCAAATCGATTAGTATTTCACATGCATGATGGAAATGGCTAAAAAGCCAAGTTTCATCATAGTGACCCTTGAAATAATTAGATTTTGAATTTAAAAATCAATTAGACTCGATAATGTTTTAGCGTATTAAGAAATATTATCTAACTTCATGTCCCTATTATTTGAAGGGCTTAACATGGTGAAACCTCAATATTTAGCCATTCCCAACATACACGTCAAATATTAGCCCATTTGAAATGTTTCTATTTTCACCCCAATATTTGGCGATAATTTCAAAGGGAACACCTATTGAAATGAACCATTTTGGCATGAAAATTTCAAAATTTCAAATCGATTATTATTTGACATGCATGCTAGAAATGGCTAAAAAGCCGAGTTTCATCACACCAAACCCCTGAAATAATTAGATTATAAATTTAAAAATAAATTTTACTCGATATTGTTTTAGAGTGTAAAGAAATATTATCTAAAATAATTTAGCAATTCTTTGAAGGGCTTAACATGGTGAAACCTCAATTTTTAGCCATTCCCAACATACACGTCAAATATTAGCCCATTTGAAATGTTTCTATTTTCACCTCAATATTTGGGTATAATTTCCAATGCGAACACCTATTGAAATAAACTATTTTGGCATGAAAATTTCAAAATTTCAAATCGATTAGTATTTGACATGCATGTTGGAAATGGCTAAAAAGCCAAGTTTCATCATAGTGACCCTTGAAATAATTAGATTATGAATTTAAAAATCAATTAGACTCGATAATGTTTTAGCGTATTAAGAAATATTATCTAACTTCATGTCCCTATTATTTGAAGGGCTTAACATGGTGAAACCTCAATTTTTAGCCATTCCCAACATACACGTCAAATATTAGCCCATTTGAAATGTTTCTATTTGCACCTCAATATTTGGGTATAATTTCCCATGCGAACACCTATTGAAATGAACCATTTTGGCATGAAAATATCAAAATTTCAAATCGATTAGTATTTCACATGCATGTTGGAAATGCCTAAAAGCCAAGTTTCATTATAGTGGCCCTTGAAATAATTAGATTATGAATTTAAAAATCAATTAGACTCGATAATGTTTTAGCGTATTAAGAAATATTATCTAACTTCATGTCCCTATTATTTGAAGGGCTTAACATGGTGAAACCTCAATTTTTACCCATTCCCAACATACACGTCAAATATTAGCCCATTTGAAATGTTTCTATTTTCACCCCAATATTTGGCGATAATTTCAAAGGGAACACCTATTGAAATGAACCATTTTGGCATGAAAATTTCAAAATTTCAAATCGATTATTATTTGACATGCATGCTAGAAATGGCTAAAAAGCGAGTTTCATCACGGTGAACCCCCGAAATAATTAGATTATAAATTTAAAAATAAATTTTACTCGATATTGTTTTAGAGTGGTAAGAAATATTATCTAAAATAATTTAGCAATTCTTTGAAGGGCTTAACATGGTGAAACCTTAATTTTTAGCCATTCCCAACATACACGTCAAATATTAGCCCATTTGAAATGTTTCTATTTTCACCTCAATGTTTGGGTATAATTTCCAATGCGAACACCTATTGAAATAAACTATTTTGGCATGAACATTTCAAAATTTCAAATCGATTAGTATTTGACATGCATGTTAGAAATGGCTAAAAAGCCAAGTTTCATCATAGTGACCCTTGAAATAACTAGATTATGAATTTAAAAATCAATTAGACTCGATAATGTTTTAGCGTATTAAGAAATATTATCTAACTTCATGTCCCTATTATTTGAAGGGCTTAACATGGTGAAACCTCAATTTTTACCCATTCCGAACATACACGTCAAATATTAGCCCATTTGAAATGTTTCTATTTTCACCTCAATATTTGGCGATAATTTCAAAGGGAACACCTATTGAAATGAACTATTTTGGCATGAAAATTTCAAAATTTCAAATCGATTATTATTTGACATGCATGCTTGAAATGGCTAAAAAGCCGATTTTCATCACAGTGAACCCTGAAATAATTAGATTATAAATTTAAAAATCAATTTTACTCGATATTGTTTTAGAGTGGTAAGAAATATTATCTAAAATAATTTAGCAATTCTTTGAAGGGCTTAACATGGTGAAACCTTAATTTTTAGCCATTCCCAAGATACACGTCAAATATTAGCCAATTTGAAATGTTTCTATTTTCACCTTAATATTTCGCGTTAATTTCCAAAGCGAACACCTATCGAAATGAACCATTTCGCCACGAAAACTTCAAAATTTCAAATCGATTAGTATTTGACATGCATGTTTAAAATGGCTAAAACGCCAAGTTTCATCATAGTGACCCCTGAAATAATTAGATTATGAATTTAAAAATCAATTTAACTCGATAATGTTTTAGCGTATTAAGAAATATTATCTAACTTCATGTCCCTAGTATTTGAAAGGCTTAACATGGTGAAACCTCAATTTTTAGCCATTCCCAACATACACGTCAAATATTAGCCCATTTGAAATGTTTCTATTTTCAACTCAATATTTGGGGATAAGTTCCAATGCGAACACCTATTGAAATGAACTATTTTGGCATGAAAATTTCAAAATTTCAAATCGATTAGTATTTGACATGCATGTTGGAAATGGCTAAAAAGCCAAGTTTCATCATAGTGACCCCTTGAAATAATTAGATTATGAATTTAAAAATCAATTAGACTCGATAATGTTTTAGCATATTAAGAAATATTATCTAACTTCATGTCCCTATTATTTGAAGGGCTTAACATGGTGAAACCTCAATTTTTAGCCATTCCCAACATACACGTCAAATATTAGCCCATTTGAAATGTTTCTATTTTCACCTCAATATTTGGCGATAATTTCAAAGGGAACACCTATTGAAATGAACTATTTTGGCATGAAAATTTCAAAATTTCAAATCGATTAGTATTTGACATGCATGCTAGAAATGGCTAAAAAGCCGAGTTTCATCACAGTGAACCCCTGAAATAATTAGATGATAAATTTAAAAATAATTTTGACTCGATATTGTTTTAGAGTGTTAAGAAATATTATCTAAAATAATTTAGCAATTCTTTGAAGGGCTTAACATGGTGAAACCTCAATTTTTAACCATTCCCAACATACACGTCAAATATTAGCCCATTTGAAATGTTTCTATTTTCACCTTAATAGTTGGCGTTAATTTCCAAAGTGAACACCTATCAAAATGAAACATTTTGCCATGAAAATTTCAAAATTTCAAATCGATTAGTATTTGACATGCATGTTGAAAATGGCTAAAAAGCCAAGTTTCATCATAGTGACCCCATGAAATAATGAGATTATGAATTTAAAAATCAATTTTACTCTATAATGTTTTAGTGTATTAAGAAATATTATCTAACTTCAGGTGTCCTAGTAATTTGAAAGGCTTAACATGGTGAAACCTAAAATTTTTAGCCATTCCCAACGTCCACGACAAATATTAGCCCATTTGAAATGTTTCTATTTTCACCTCAATATTTGGGTATAATTTCCAATGCGAACACTTATTGAAATGAACCATTTTGGCATGAAAATTTCAAAATTTCAAATCGATTAGTATTTCACATGCATGTTGGAAATGGCTAAAAACCTAAGTTTCATCATAGTGACCCATGAAATAATTAGATTATGAATTTAAAAATCAATTAGACTCGATAATGTTTTAGCGTATTAAGAATTATTATCTAACTTCGTGTCCCTATTATTTGAAGGGCTTAACATGGTGAAACCTCAATTTTTAGCCATTCCCAACATACACGTCAAATATTAGCCCATTTGAAATGTTTCTATTTTCACCCCAGTATTTGGCGATAATTTCAAAGGGAACACCTATTGAAATGAACCATTTTGGCATGAAAATTTCAAAATTTCAAATCGATTATTATTTGACATGCATGCTAGAAATGGCTAAAAAGCCGAAAATCATCACAGTGAACATCTGAAATAAGTAGATTATAAATTTAAAAATCAATTTTACTCGATATTGTTTTAGAGTGGTATGAAATATTATCTAAAATAATTTAGCAATTCTTTGAAGGGGCTTAACATGGTGAAACCTTAATTTTTAGCCATTCCCGACATACACGTCAAATATTAGCCCATTTGAAATGTTTCTATTTTCACCTCAATGTTTGGGTATAATTTCCAATGCGAACACCTATTGAAATAAACTATTTTGGCATGAAAATTTCAAAATTTCAAATCGATTAGTATTTGAGATGCATGTTGGAAATGGCTAAAAAGCTAAGTTTCATCATAGTGACCCTTGAAATAATTAGATTATCAATTTAAAAATCAATTAGACTCGATAATGTTTTAGCGTATTAAGAAATATTATCTAACTTCATGTCCCTATTATTTGAAAGGCTTAACATGGTGAAACCTCAATTTTTAGCCATTCCAAACATGCACGTCAAATATTAGCCCATTTGAAATGTTTCTATTTTCACCCCAATATTTGGCGATAATTTCAAAGGGAACACCTATTGAAATGAACTATTTTGGCATGAAAATTTCAAAATTTCAAATCGATTATTATTTGACATGCATGCTAGAAATGGCTAAAAAGCCGAGTTTCATCTGGGTGAACCCACGAAATAATTAGATTATAAATTTAAAAAATCAATTTTGCTCGATATTGTTTTAGAGTGGTAAGAAATATTATCTTTAAAATAATTTAGCAATTCTTTGAAGGGCTTAACATGGTGAAACCTCAATTTTTACCCATTCCCAACATACACGTCAAATATTAGCCCATTTGAAATGTTTATTCAAAACGTGTTGCGGATAATTTCAAAGGGGCACTTTATTGAAATGAACTATTTTTGCGTGAAAATTTCAAAATTTCAAATCGGATTATATTTGACATGCGTGCTGGAAATGGCTAAAAAGCGAAGTTTCATCACGGTGAACCTTGAAATAACTAGATTATGAATTTAAAAATCAATTTTACTCGATATTGTTTTAGAGTGGTAAGAAATATTATCTATTTTATTCTTTGAAGGGGTCAACATGGTGAAACCTCGGTTTTTACCACATTCCCAACATACACGTCAAATATTAGCCCATTTGAAATGTTTCTATTTTCACCTCAATATTTGGCGATAATTTCAAAGGGAACACCTATTGAAATGAACTATTTTGGCATGAAAATTTCACAATTTCAAATCGATTAGTATTTGACATGCATGCTATAAAATGGCTAAAACGCCGAGTTTCATCAACGGTGAACCCCTGATATAATTAGATTATAAATTTAGAAATAAATTTTACTCGATATTGTTTTAGAGTGTTAAGAAATATTATCTAAAATAATTTAGCACTTCTTTGAAGGGCTTAACATGGTGAAACCTAAATTTTGGTAGCCATTCCCAACATACACGTCAAAATATTAGCCCATTTGAAATGTATCTATTTTTCAACTCAATATTTTGGGAATAATTTCCAATGCGAACACCTATTGAAATGAACCATTTTGGCATGAAAATTTCAAAATTTCAAATCGATTAGTATTTCACATGCATGATGGAAATGGCTAAAAAGCCAAGTTTCATCATAGTAGACCCTTGAAATAATTAGATTATGAATTTAAAAATCAATTAGACTCGATAATGTTTTAGCGTATTAAGAAATATTATCTAACCTCATATCCCCTAATATTTGAAGGGCTTAACATGGTGAAACCTCAATTTTTAGCCATTCCCAACATACACGTCAAATATTAGCCCATTTGAAATGGTTCTATTTTCACCTCAATATTTTGCAATAATTTCAAAGGGAACACCTATTGAAATGAACTATTTTGGTGCATGAAAATTTCAAAATTTCAAATCGATTAGTATTTGACATGCATGTATACTAAATGGCTAAAAAGCCGAGTTTCATCACAGTGAACCCCTGAAATAATTAGATTATAAATTTAAAAATAAATTTTACTCGATATCATGTAGAGTGTAAAGAAATATTATCTAAAATAATTTAGCAATTCTTTGAAGGGCTTAACATGGTGAAACCTCAATTTTTAGCCATTCCCAACATCCACGTCAAATAATGGCCAATTTGAAATGTATCTATTTTCACCTCAATATTTTGAGTATAATTTCCAATGCGAACACCTATTGAAATGAGCCATTTTGGCATGAAAATTTCAAAATTTCAAATCCATTATTATTTCACATGCATGTTGGAAATGGCTAAAAAGCCAAGTTTCATCATAGTGACCCATGAAAAAATTAGATTATGAATTTAAAAATCAATTAGACTCGATAATGTTTTAGCGTATTAAGAAATATTATCTAACTTCATGTCCCCTATTATTTGAAGTGCTTAACTTGAGTGAAACCTCAATTTTTAGCCATTTCCAAGATACACGTCAAATATTCGCCCATTTGAAATGTTTCTATTTTCAAATTAATATTTGGCGATAATTTAAAAGAGAACCCCTATTGAAATGAACCATTTTGGCAAGAAAATTTCAAAATTTCAAATCGATTATTATTTGACATGCATGCTGGAAATGGCTAATAAGCTGAGTTTCATCACGGTGAACCCACTGAGAATAATTAGATTATAAATTTAAAAATCAATTTTAATAGATGTTGTTTTAGAGTGGTAAGAAATATTATCTAAAATAATTTAGCAATTCTTTGAAGGGCTTAACATGAGTGAAACCTCAGAATTTTACCCATTCCCAACATACACGTCAAATATTAGCCCATTTGAAATGTTTCTATTTTCACCTCAATATTTGGCGATAATTTCGAAGGGAACACCTATTGAAATGAACCATTTTGGCATGAAAATTTCAAAATTTCAAATCGATTATTATTTGACATGCATGCTAGAAATGGCTAAAAAGCCGAGTTTCATCACAGTGAACCCACCGAAATAATTAGATTATAAATTTAAAAATCAATTTTACTGGGTCTTGTTTTAGAGTGGTAAGAAATATTATCTAAAATAATTTAGCAATTCTTTGAAGGGCTTAACATGGTGAAACCTTAATTTTTAGCCATTCCCAACATACACGTCAAATATTAGCCCGTTTGAAATGTTTCTATTTTCACCTCAATATTTGGCGATAATTTCCAAGGGAACACCTATTGAAATGAACCATTTTGGCATGACAATTTCAAAATTTCAAGTCGATTAGTATTGCACATGCATGCTGTAAATGGCTAAAAACCCAAGTTTCATTACGCGTTTGAACCACTGAAATAATTAGATTATAAATTTAAAAATCAATTTGACTCGATAATGTTTTAGAGTGTTAAGAAATATTATCTAACATAATGTAGCAATTCTTTTGAAGGGCTTAACATGGTGAAACCTCAATTTTTAGCCACTTCCCAACATACACGTCAAATATTGTCTCATTTGAAATGTTTCTATTTTCACCTCAATATTTGGCGATAATTTCTAAAAGGGAACACCTATTGCAATGAACTATTTTGGCATGAAAATTTCAAAATTTCAAATCGATTAGTATTTGACATGCATGCTAGAAATGGCTAAAAAGCCGAGTTTCATCACAGTGAACCCTTGAAATAATTAGATTATAAATTTAAAAATCAATTTTACTCGATATTGTTTTAGAAGTGTTAAGAAATATTATCTAAAATAATTTAGTCATTTTGAAGGGCTTAACATGGTGAAACCTCACTTTTTAGCCATTCCCAACATACACGTCAAATATTAGCCCATTTGAAATGTTTCTATTTTCACCTCAATGTTTGGCGTTAATTTCCAATGCGAACACCTATTGAAATGAACCATTTTGCCATGAAAATTTCAAAATTTCAAATCGATTAGTATTTGACATGCGTGTTGGAAATGGCTAAAAAGCCAAGTTTCATCACAGTGACCCTTGAAATAACTAGATTATGAATTTAAAAATCAATTAGACTCGATAATGTTTTAACGTATTAAGAAATATTAGCTAACTTCATGTCCATTTATTATTTCAAGGGGCTTAACATGGTGAAACCTCAATTTTTAGCCATTCCCAACATACACGACAAATATTAGCCCATTTGAAATGTTTCTACTTTCACCTCAATATTTGGCGATAATTTCCAAGTGGAACACCTATTGAAATGAACTATTTTGGCATGAAAATTTCAAAATTTCAAATCGATTAGTATTTGACATGCATGCTTGAAATGGCTAAAAAGCAGAGTTTCATGTACATAATGAACCCTCGAAATAATTAGATTATAAATTTAAAAATCAATTTTACTCGATATTGTTTTAGAGTGGTAAGAAATATTATCTAAAATAATTTAGCAATTCTTTGAAGGGCTTAACATGGGTAAACCTTAATTTTTAGCCATTCCCAAGATGCACGTCAAATATTAGCCAATTTGAAATGTTTCTATTTTCACCTTAATATTTCGCGTTAATTTCCAAAGCGAACACCTATCGAAATGAACCATTTCGCCACGAAAACTTCAAAATTTCAAATCGATTAGTATTTGACATGCATGTTTAAAATGGCTAAAACGCCAAGTTTCATCATAGTGACCCCCTGAAATAATTAGACAAAAAGATTTAAAAATCAATTTAACTCGATAATGTTTTAGCGTATTAAGAAATATTATCTAACTTAAGTCATCCTTTAGTATTTGAAAGGCTTAACATGGTGAAACCTCAATTTTTAGCCATTCCCGACATACACGTCAAATATTAGCCCATTTGAAATGTTTCTATTTTGACATCAATATTTGGGGGATAAGTTCCAATGCGAACACCTATTGAAATGGTCAATTTTTGGCATGAAAATTTCAAAATTTCAAATCGATTAGTATTTGACATGCGTATTTTGGAAATGGCTAAAAAGCCAAGTTTCATCATAGTGACCACTTGAAATAATTAGATTATGAATTTAAAAATCAATTAGACTCGATAATGTTTTAGCATATTAAGAAATATTATCTAACTTCATGTCCCTATTATTTTGAAGGGCTTAACATGGTGAAACCTCAATTTTTAGCCATTCCCAACATACCAAATCAAATATTAGCCCATTTGAAATGTTTCTATTTTCACCTCAATATTTGGCGATAATTTCAAAGGGAACACCTATTGAAATGAACCATTTTGGCATGAAAATTTCAAAATTTCAAATCGATTAGTATTTGACATGCATGCTAGAAATGGCTAAAAAGCCGAGTTTCATCATGAACCCCGAAATAATTAGATTATAAATTTAAAAATCAATTTTACTCGATATTGTTTTAGAGTGTTAAGAAATATTATCTAAAATAATTTAACAATTCTTTGAAGGGCTTAACATGGTGAAACCTCAATTTTTAGCCATTCCCAACATACACGTCAAATATTAGCCCATTTGAAATGTTTCTATTTTCACCTCAATATTTGGCGATAATTTCAAAGGGAACACCTATTGAAATGAACCATTTTGGCATGAAAATTTCAAAATTTCAAATCGATTAGTATTTGACATGCATGCTGGAAATGGCTAAAAAGCCAAGTTTCATCATAGTGAACCCGAAATAATTAGATTATAAATTTAAAAATCAATTTTACTCGATATTGTTTTAGAGTGTTAAGAAATATTATCTAAAATAATTTAACAATTATTTGAAGGGCTTAACATGGTGAAACCTCAATTTTTAGCCATTCCCAACATACACGTCAAATATTAGCCCATTTGAAATGTTTCTATTTTCACCTCAATATTTGGCGTTAATTTCCAAAGCGAACACCTATTGAAATGAACCATTTTGGCATGAAAATTTCAAAATTTCAAATCGATTAGTATTTGACATGCATGTTGGAAATGGCTAAAAAGCCAAGTTTCATCATAGTGACCCTTGAAATAATTAGATTATGAATTTAAAAATCAATTTACTCGATATTGTTTTAGCGTATTAAGAAATATTATCTAACTTCATGTCCCTATTATTTGAAGGGCTTAACATGGTGAAACCTCAATTTTTAGCCATTCCCAACATACACGTCAAATATTAGCCCATTTGAAATGTTTCTATTTTCACCTCAATATTTGGCGATAATTTCAAAGGGATTAGTATTTGACATGCATGCTAGAAATGGCTAAAAAAGCGGGATTTCATCGGTGAACCCACATGAAATAATTAGATTATAAATTTAAAAATCAATTTTACTCGATATTGTTTAGAGTGTTAAAAAATATTATCTAAAATAATTTAACAATTCTTTGAAGGGCTTAACATGGTGAAACCTCAATTTTTAGCCATTCCCAACATACACGTCAAATATTAGCCCATTTGAAATGTTTCTATTTTCACCTAAATATTTGGCGATAATTTCAAAGGGAACACCAATTGAAATGAACCATTTTGGCATGAAAATTTCAAAATTTCAAAATTGATTAATATTTGACATGCATGCTAGAAATGGCTAAAAAGCCGAGTTTCATCACAGTGAACCCCTGCAATAATTAGATTATAAATTTAAAAATCAATTTTACTCGATATTGTTTTAGAGTGTTAAGAAATATTATCGAAAATAATTTAGCAATTCTTTGAAGGGCTTAACATGGTGAAACCTCAATTTTTAGCTATTCCCAACATACACGTCAAATATTAGCCCATTTGAAATGTTTCAATTTTCACACGAATATTTGGGTATAATTTCCAATGCGAACACCTATTGAAATGAACCATTTTGGCATGAAAATTTCAAAATTTCAAATCGATTAGTATTTGACATGCATGTTGGAAATGGCTAAAAAGCCAAGTTTCATCATAGTATACCACTCTCGTAAAATAATTAGATTATGAATTTAAAAATCAATTAGACTCGATAATGTTTTAGCGTATTAAGAAATATTGTCTAACTTCATGTCCTTATTATTTGAAGGGCTTAACATGGTGAAACCTCAATTTTTAGCCATTCCCAACATACACGTCAAATATTAGCCCATTTGAAATGTTTCTATTTTCACCCCAATATTTGGCGATAATTTCAAAGGGAACACCTATTGAAATGAACCATTTTGGCATGAAAATTTCAAAATTTTAAATTGATTAGTATTTGACATGCATGCTAGAAATGGCTAAAAAGCCGAGTTTCATCACGCTGAACCCCGAAATAATTAGATTATAAATTTAAAAATCAATTTTACTCGATATATTTTAGAGTGTTAAGAAATATTATCTAAAATAATTTAACAATTCTTTGAAGGGCTTAACATGGTGAAACCTCAATTTTTAGCCATTCCCAACATACACGTCAAATATTAGCCCATTTGAAATGTTTCTATTTTCACCTTAATATTTGGCGTTACTTTCCAAAGCGAACACCTATCGAAATGAACCATTTTTCCATGAAAATTTCAAAATTTCAAATCGATTAGTATTTGACATGCATGTTGGAAATGGCTAAAAAGCCAAGTTTCATCATAGTGACTCTTGAAATAATTAGATTATGAATTTAAAAATCAATTGGACTCGATAATGTTTTAGCGTATTAAGAAATATTATCTAACTTCATGTCCCCATTATTTGAAGGGCTTAACATGGTGAAACCTCAATTTTTAGCCATTCCCAACATACACGTCAAATATTAGCCCATTTGAAATGTTTCTATTTTCACCTTCAATATTTGGCGATAATTTCAAAGGGAACACCTATTGAAATGAACCATTTTGGCATGAAAATTTCAAAATTTCAAATTGATTAGTATTTGACATGCATGCTAGAAATGGCTAAAAAGCGGAGTTTCATCACGGTGAACCCACGAAATAATTAGATTATAAATTTAAAAAATCAATTTTACTCGATATTGTTTTAGAGTGTTAAGAAATATTATCTAAAATAATTTAACAATTTCTTTGAAGGGGGGGGGGGGGGGGGGGGGGGGGGGGGGGGGGGGGGGGGGGGGGGGGGGGGGGGGGGGGGGGGGGGGGGGGGGGGGGGGGGGGGGGGGGGGGGGGGTTTACATGGTGAAATCTCAATTTTTAGCTATTCTCTACATATACGTCAAAATATTATGCCCATTTGAAAATGTTTCTCATTTTCACCTCAATATTTCGGCGATAATTTCCAAGGGAACACCTATTGAAATGAATCCATTTTTCCATGAAAATTTCAAAATTTCAAATTGATTAGTATTTGACATGCATGCGAAAATGGCTAAAAAGCCGAGCTTCATCACATGAACCCCCGAAATAATAAGATTATAAATTTAAAAAATCACTTTTACTCGATATTGTTTCTAGTGAGTGTTAAGAAATATTATCTAAAATAATTTAACAATTTTTCAAGTGCTTAACATGGCGTAACCTCAATTTTTAGCCATTCCCAACATACACGTCAAATATTAGCCCATTTGAAATGTTTCTATTTTCACCTCAATATTTGGCGATACTCTAAAGGGAACACCTATTGAAATGAAACCATTTTGGCATGAAAAATTTCAAAATTTCAAATCGATTAGGATTTCACATGCATGCTAGAAATGGCTAAAAAGCCGAGTTTCATCATGATAACCCCCCAAAATAATTAGATTATAAATTAAAAATCAATTTTACTCTCGATATTGTTTTAGAGTGTTAAGAAATATTATCTAAAATAATTTAACAATTCTTTGAAGGGTTTAACATGGTGAAACCTCAATTTTTAGCCATTCCCAACATACACGTCAAATATTAGCCCATTTGAAATGTTTCTATTTTCACCTCAATATTTGGCGATAATTTCAAAGGGAACACCTATTGAAATGAACCATTTTGGCATGAAAATTTCAAAATTTCAAATCGATTAGTATTTGACATGCATGCTAGAAATGGCTAAAAAGCCGAGTTTCATCACAGTGAACCCCCGAAATAATTAGATTATAAATTTAAAAATCAATTTTACTCGATATTGTTTTAGAGTGTTAAGAAATATTATCTAAAATAATTTAACAATTCTTTGAAGGGCTTAACATGGTGAAACCTCAATTTTTAGCCATTCCCAACATACACGTCAAATATTAGCCCATTTGAAATGTTTCTATTTTCACCTTAATATTTGGCGTTAATTTCCAAAGCGAACACCTATCGAAATGAACCATTTTGGCATGAAAATTTCAAAATTTCAAATCGATTAGTATTTGACATGCATGTTGGAAATGGCTAAAAAGCCAAGTTTCATCATAGTGACCCTTGAAATAATTAGATTATGAATTTAAAAATCAATTAGACTCGATAATGTTTTAGCGTATTAAGAAATATTATCTAACTTCATGTCCCTATTATTTGAAGGGCTTAACATGGTGAAACCTCAATTTTTAGCCATTCCCAACATACACGTCAAATATTAGCCCATTTGAAATGTTTCTATTTTCACCTCAATATTTGGCGATAATTTCAAAGGGAACACCTATTGAAATGAACCATTTTGGCATGAAAATTTCAAAATTTCAAATCGATTAGTATTTGACATGCATGCTAGAAATGGCTAAAAAGCCGAGTTTCATCACAGTGAACCCCGAAATAATTAGATTATAAATTTAAAAATCAATTTTACTCGATATTGTTTTAGAGTGTTAAGAAATATTATCTAAAATAATTTAACAATTCTTTGAAGGGCTTAACATGGTGAAACCTCAATTTTTAGCCATTCCCAACATACACGTCAAATATTAGCCCATTTGAAATGTTTCTATTTTCACCTCAATATTTGGCGATAATTTCAAAGGGAACACCTATTGAAATGAACCATTTTGGCATGAAAATTTCAAAATTTCAAATCGATTAGTATTTGACATGCATGCTAGAAATGGCTAAAAAGCCGAGTTTCATCATAAGAACCCCGAAATAATTAGATTATAAATTTAAAAATCAATTTTACTCGATATTGTTTTAGAGTGTTAAGAAATATTATCTAAAATAATTTAGCAATTATTTGAAGGGCTTAACATGGTGAAACCTCAATTTTTAGCCATTCCCAACATACACGTCAAATATTAGCCCATTTGAAATGTTTCTATTTTCACCTCAATATTTGGCGATAATTTCCAAAGCGAACACCTATTGAAATGAACCATTTTGGCATGAAAATTTCAAAATTTCAAATCGATTAGTATTTGACATGCATGTTGGAAATGGCTAAAAAGCCAAGTTTCATCATAGTGACCCTTGAAATAATTAGATTATGAATTTAAAAATCAATTAGACTCGATATTGTTTTAGCGTATTAAGAAATATTATCTAACTTCATGTCCCTATTATTTGAAGGGCTTAACATGGTGAAACCTCAATTTTTAGCCATTCCCAACATACACGTCAAATATTAGCCCATTTGAAATGTTTCTATTTTCACCTCAATATTTGGCGATAATTTCAAAGGGAACACCTATTGAAATGAACCATTTTGGCATGAAAATTTCAAAATTTCAAATCGATTAGTATTTGACATGCATGCTAGAAATGGCTAAAAAGCCGAGTTTCATCATGAACCCCGAAATAATTAGATTATAAATTTAAAAATCAATTTTACTCGATATTGTTTTAGAGTGTTAAGAAATATTATCTAAAATAATTTAACAATTATTTGAAGGGCTTAACATGGTGAAACCTCAATTTTTAGCCATTCCCAACATACACGTCAAATATTAGCCCATTTGAAATGTTTCTATTTTCACCTCAATATTTGGCGTTAATTTCCAAAGCGAACACCTATCGAAATGAACCATTTTGGCATGAAAATTTCAAAATTTCAAATCGATTAGTATTTGACATGCATGTTGGAAATGGCTAAAAAGCCAAGTTTCATCATAGTGACCCTTGAAATAATTAGATTATGAATTTAAAAATCAATTAGACTCGATAATGTTTTAGCGTATTAAGAAATATTATCTAACTTCATGTCCCTATTATTTGAAGGGCTTAACATGGTGAAACCTCAATTTTTAGCCATTCCCAACATACACGTCAAATATTAGCCCATTTGAAATGTTTCTATTTTCACCTCAATATTTGGCGATAATTTCAAAGGGAACACCTATTGAAATGAACCATTTTGGCATGAAAATTTCAAAATTTCAAATCGATTAGTATTTGACATGCATGCTAGAAATGGCTAAAAAGCCGAGTTTCATCATTGAACCCCGAAATAATTAGATTATAAATTTAAAAATCAATTTTACTCGATATTGTTTTAGAGTGTTAAGAAATATTATCTAAAATAATTTAACAATTTGAAGGGCTTAACATGGTGAAACCTCAATTTTTAGCCATTCCCAACATACACGTCAAATATTAGCCCATTTGAAATGTTTCTATTTTCACCTCAATATTTGGCGATAATTTCAAAGCGAACACCTATTGAAATGAACCATTTTGGCATGAAAATTTCAAAATTTCAAATCGATTAGTATTTGACATGCATGTTGGAAATGGCTAAAAAGCCAAGTTTCATCATAGTGACCCTTGAAATAATTAGATTATGAATTTAAAAATCAATTTTACTCGATATTGTTTTAGCGTGTTAAGAAATATTATCTAACTTCATTTCCCTATTATTTGAAGGGCTTAACATGGTGAAACCTCAATTTTTAGCCATTCCCAACATACACGTCAAATATTAGCCCATTTGAAATGTTTCTATTTTCACCTCAATATTTGGCGATAATTTCAAAGGGAACACCTATTGAAATGAACCATTTTGGCATGAAAATTTCAAAATTTCAAATCGATTAGTATTTGACATGCATGTTGAAATGGCTAAAAAGCCAAGTTTCATCATAGTGAACCCCCGAAATAATTAGATTATAAATTTAAAAATCAATTTTACTCGATATTGTTTTAGAGTGTTAAGAAATATTATCTAACTTAATTTATTATTTGAAGGGCTTAACATGGTGAAACCTCAATTTTTAGCCATTCCCAACATACACGTCAAATATTAGCCCATTTGAAATGTTTCTATTTTCACCTCAATATTTGGCGATAATTTCAAAGGGAACACCTATTGAAATGAACCATTTTGGCATGAAAATTTCAAAATTTCAAATCGATTAGTATTTGACATGCATGCTGAAATGGCTAAAAAGCCGAGTTTCATCATAATGAACCCCCGAAATAATTAGATTATAAATTTAAAAATCAATTTTACTCGATATTGTTTTAGAGTGTTAAGAAATATTATCTAAAATAATTTAACATTATTTGAAGGGCTTAACATGGTGAAACCTCAATTTTTAGCCATTCCCAACATACACGTCAAATATTAGCCCATTTGAAATGTTTCTATTTTCACCTCAATATTTGGCGTTAATTTCCAAAGCGAACACCTATTGAAATGAACCATTTTGGCATGAAAATTTCAAAATTTCAAATCGATTAGTATTTGACATGCATGTTGGAAATGGCTAAAAAGCCAAGTTTCATCATATGACCCTTGAAATAATTAGATTATGAATTTAAAAATCAATTAACTCGATATTGTTTTAGCGTATTAAGAAATATTATCTAACTTCATGTCCCTATTATTTGAAGGGCTTAACATGGTGAAACCTCAATTTTTAGCCATTCCCAACATACACGTCAAATATTAGCCCATTTGAAATGTTTCTATTTTCACCTCAATATTTGGCGATAATTTCAAAGGGAACACCTATTGAAATGAACCATTTTGGCATGAAAATTTCAAAATTTCAAATCGATTAGTATTTGACATGCATGCTAGAAATGGCTAAAAAGCCGAGTTTCATCATGTGAACCCCGAAATAATTAGATTATAAATTTAAAAATCAATTTTACTCGATATTGTTTTAGAGTGTTAAGAAATATTATCTAAAATAATTTAACAATTATTTGAAGGGCTTAACATGGTGAAACCTCAATTTTTAGCCATTCCCAACATACACGTCAAATATTAGCCCATTTGAAATGTTTCTATTTTCACCTCAATATTTGGCGATAATTTCCAAAGCGAACACCTATTGAAATGAACCATTTTGGCATGAAAATTTCAAAATTTCAAATCGATTAGTATTTGACATGCATGTAGAAATGGCTAAAAAGCCAAGTTTCATCATAGTGACCCTTGAAATAATTAGATTATGAATTTAAAAATCAATTTTACTCGATAATGTTTTAGCGTGTTAAGAAATATTATCTAACTTCATGTCCCTATTATTTGAAGGGCTTAACATGGTGAAACCTCAATTTTTAGCCATTCCCAACATACACGTCAAATATTAGCCCATTTGAAATGTTTCTATTTTCACCTCAATATTTGGCGATAATTTCAAAGGGAACACCTATTGAAATGAACCATTTTGGCATGAAAATTTCAAAATTTCAAATCGATTAGTATTTGACATGCATGTTAAATGGCTAAAAAGCCAAGTTTCATCACGGACCCCGAAATAATTAGATTATGAATTTAAAAATCAATTTTACTCGATATTGTTTTAGCGTATTAAGAAATATTATCTAACTTCATTTCCCAATTTTTGAAGGGCTTAACATGGTGAAACCTCATTTTTAGCCATTCCCAACATACACGTCAAATATTAGCCCATTTGAAATGTTTCTATTTTCACCTCAATATTTGGCGATAATTTCAAAGGGAACACCTATTGAAATGAACCATTTTGGCATGAAAATTTCAAAATTTCAAATCGA
>JAUJYP020000961.1:0-46491 GCA_030674075.2 Linum usitatissimum | reverse complement strand
ATCTACGTGTGATACCAAGATGAAACTTGACGTTTTAGCCATTTCCAACATGCTTTTCAAATATTAGCCGATTGGAAAATTTTAAAATTTTAATGTCAAAATGGCTTTTTTCCATAAGTCTTCCCTTTGGAAATCGATAAATTTTGAGGTGAAAATTCAAATTTTTTAAAATGGCTAATATTAAAATATTTCTTAAGACGCTAAAACAATATCGACTAAAATAAATTTTTATATCCATTTGACCATTATCTACGTGTGATACCAAGATGAAACTTGACGTTTTAGCCATTTCCAACATGCTTTTCAAATATTAGCCGATTGGAAAATTTTAAAATTTTAATGTCAAAATGGCTTTTTTCCATAAGTCTTCCCTTTGGAAATCGATAAATTTTGAGGTGAAAATTCAAATTTTTTAAAATGGCTAATATTAGACGTGTATGTTGGGAATGGCTAAAAGTTGAGGTTTCACCATGTTAAACCCTTGAAACAATACGCAAATGAAGTTAAAAATATTTCGTAACACACTAAAACAATATCTAGTAAAATTGATTTTTAAATCCCATCTACCATTATTTACGGGGTTACCATGATGACACTTAACTTTTAGCCATTTCCAACACGCATGTAAAATATTAGCCAATTGGAAAATTTTCAAATTTTTATGTCAAAACGCATTATTTCAATAGGTGTTACTTTGGAAATCGACAAATTTTGAGGTGACAATTGAAAGTTTTTCAAAAGGCTAATATTTGACGTGTATGTTGGGAATGGTTAACAAATGAAGTTTCACAATGTTAAGCCCTTCAAATAATACGCAAATGAAATTAAAAATATTTCTTAAGACGCTAAAACAATATCGACTAAAATAAATTTTTATATCCATTTGACCATTATCTACGTGTGATACCAAGATGAAACTTGACGTTTTAGCCATTTCCAACATGCTTTTCAAATATTAGCCGATTGGAAAATTTTAAAATTTTAATGTCAAAATGGCTTTTTTCCATAAGTCTTCCCTTTGGAAATCGATAAATTTTGAGGTGAAAATTCAAATTTTTAAAATGGCTAATATTAGACGTGTATGTTGGGAATGGCTAAAAGTTGAGGTTTCACCATGTTAAACCCTTCAAACAATACGCAAATGAAGTTAAAAATATTTCGTAACACACTAAAACAATATCTAGTAAAATTGATTTTTAAATCCCATCTACCATTATTTACGAGGGGTTACCATGATGACATTTAACTTTTAGCCATTTCCAACACGCATGTAAAATATTAGCCAATTGGAAAATTTTCAAATTTTTATGTCAAAACGCATTATTTCAATAGGTGTTACTTTGGAAATCGACAAATTTTGAGGTGACAATTGAAAGTTTTTCAAAAGGCTAATATTTGACGTGTATGTTGGGAATGGTTAACAAATGAAGTTTCACAATGTTAAGCCCTTCAAATAATACGCAAATGAAATTAAAAATATTTCTTAAGACGCTAAAACAATATCGACTAAAATAAATTTTTATATCCATTTGACCATTATCTACGTGTGATACCAAGATGAAACTTGACGTTTTAGCCATTTCCAACATGCTTTTCAAATATTAGCCGATTGGAAAATTTTAAAATTTTAATGTCAAAATGGCTTTTTTCCATAAGTCTTCCCTTTGGAAATCGATAAATTTTGAGGTGAAAATTCAAATTTTTTAAAATGGCTAATATTAGACGTGTATGTTGGGAATGGCTAAAAGTTGAGGTTTCACCATGTTAAACCCTTCAAACAATACGCAAATGAAGTTAAAAATATTTCGTAACACACTAAAACAATATCTAGTAAAATTGATTTTTAAATCCCATCTACCATTATTTACAGGGGTTACCATGATGACACTTAACTTTTAGCCATTTCCAACACGCATGTAAAATATTAGCCAATTGGAAAATTTTCAAATTTTTATGTCAAAACGCATTATTTCAATAGGTGTTACTTTGGAAATCGACAAATTTTGAGGTGACAATTGAAAGTTTTTCAAAAGGCTAATATTTGACGTGTATGTTGGGAATGGTTAACAAATAAAGTTTCACAATGTTAAGCCCTTCAAATAATACGCAAATGAAATTAAAAATATTTCTTAAGACGCTAAAACAATATCGACTAAAATAAATTTTTATATCCATTTGACCATTATCTACGTGTGATACCAAGATGAAACTTGACGTTTTAGCCATTTCCAACATGCTTTTCAAATATTAGCCGATTGGAAAATTTTAAAATTTTAATGTCAAAATGGCTTTTTTCCATAAGTCTTCCCTTTGGAAATCGATAAATTTTGAGGTGAAAATTCAAATTTTTTAAAATGGCTAATATTAGACGTGTATGTTGGGAATGGCTAAAAGTTGAGGTTTCACCATGTTAAACCCTTCAAACAATACGCAAATGAAGTTAAAAATATTTCGTAACACACTAAAACAATATCTAGTAAAATTGATTTTTAAATCCCATCTACCATTATTTACGGGGGTTACCATGATGACACTTAACTTTTAGCCATTTCCAACACGCATGTAAAATATTAGCCAATTGGAAAATTTTCAAATTTTTATGTCAAAACGCATCATTTCAATAGGTGTTACTTTGGAAATCGACAAATTTTGAGGTGACAATTGAAAGTTTTCAAAAGGCTAATATTTGACGTGTATGTTGGGAATGGTTAACAAATAAAGTTTCACAATGTTAAGCCCTTCAAATAATACGCAAATGAAATTAAAAATATTTCTTAAGACGCTAAAACAATATCGACTAAAATAAATTTTTATATCCATTTGACCATTATCTACGTGTGATACCAAGATGAAACTTGACGTTTTAGCCATTTCCAACATGCTTTTCAAATATTAGCCGATTGGAAAATTTTAAAATTTTAATGTCAAAATGGCTTTTTTCCATAAGTCTTCCCTTTGGAAATCGATAAATTTTGAGGTGAAAATTCAAATTTTTTAAAATGGCTAATATTAGACGTGTATGTTGGGAATGGCTAAAAGTTGAGGTTTCACCATGTTAAACCCTTCAAACAATACGCAAATGAAGTTAAAAATATTTCGTAACACACTAAAACAATATCTAGTAAAATTGATTTTTAAATCCCATCTACCATTATTTACGGGGGTTACCATGATGACACTTAACTTTTAGCCATTTCCAACACGCATGTAAAATATTAGCCAATTGGAAAATTTTCAAATTTTTATGTCAAAACGCATTATTTCAATAGGTGTTACTTTGGAAATCGACAAATTTTGAGGTGACAATTGAAAGTTTTTCAAAAGGCTAATATTTGACGTGTATGTTGGGAATGGTTAACAAATAAAGTTTCACAATGTTAAGCCCTTCAAATAATACGCAAATGAAATTAAAAATATTTCTTAAGACGCTAAAACAATATCGACTAAAATAAATTTTTATATCCATTTGACCATTATCTACGTGTGATACCAAGATGAAACTTGACGTTTTAGCCATTTCCAACATGCTTTTCAAATATTAGCCGATTGGAAAATTTTAAAATTTTAATGTCAAAATGGCTTTTTTCCATAAGTCTTCCCTTTGGAAATCGATAAATTTTGAGGTGAAAATTCAAATTTTTTAAAATGGCTAATATTAGACGTGTATGTTGGGAATGGCTAAAAGTTGAGGTTTCACCATGTTAAACCCTTCAAACAATACGCAAATGAAGTTAAAAATATTTCGTAACACACTAAAACAATATCTAGTAAAATTGATTTTTAAATCCCATCTACCATTATTTACGGGGGTTACCATGATGACACTTAACTTTTAGCCATTTCCAACACGCATGTAAAATATTAGCCAATTGGAAAATTTTCAAATTTTTATGTCAAAACGCATTATTTCAATAGGTGTTACTTTGGAAATCGACAAATTTTGAGGTGACAATTGAAAGTTTTTCAAAAGGCTAATATTTGACGTGTATGTTGGGAATGGTTAACAAATAAAGTTTCACAATGTTAAGCCCTTCAAATAATACGCAAATGAAATTAAAAATATTTCTTAAGACGCTAAAACAATATCGACTAAAATAAATTTTTATATCCATTTGACCATTATCTACGTGTGATACCAAGATGAAACTTGACGTTTTAGCCATTTCCAACATGCTTTTCAAATATTAGCCGATTGGAAAATTTTAAAATTTTAATGTCAAAATGGCTTTTTTCCATAAGTCTTCCCTTTGGAAATCGATAAATTTTGAGGTGAAAATTCAAATTTTTTAAAATGGCTAATATTAGACGTGTATGTTGGGAATGGCTAAAAGTTGAGGTTTCACCATGTTAAACCCTTCAAACAATACGCAAATGAAGTTAAAAATATTTCGTAACACACTAAAACAATATCTAGTAAAATTGATTTTTAAATCCCATCTACCATTATTTACGGGGGTTACCATGATGACACTTAACTTTTAGCCATTTCCAACACGCATGTAAAATATTAGCCAATTGGAAAATTTTCAAATTTTTATGTCAAAACGCATTATTTCAATAGGTGTTACTTTGGAAATCGACAAATTTTGAGGTGACAATTGAAAGTTTTTCAAAAGGCTAATATTTGACGTGTATGTTGGGAATGGTTAACAAATGAAGTTTCACAATGTTAAGCCCTTCAAATAATACGCAAATGAAATTAAAAATATTTCTTAAGACGCTAAAACAATATCGACTAAAATAAATTTTTATATCCATTTGACCATTATCTACGTGTGATACCAAGATGAAACTTGACGTTTTAGCCATTTCCAACATGCTTTTCAAATATTAGCCGATTGGAAAATTTTAAAATTTTAATGTCAAAATGGCTTTTTTCCATAAGTCTTCCCTTTGGAAATCGATAAATTTTGAGGTGAAAATTCAAATTTTTTAAAATGGCTAATATTAGACGTGTATGTTGGGAATGGCTAAAAGTTGAGGTTTCACCATGTTAAACCCTTGAAACAATACGCAAATGAAGTTAAAAATATTTCGTAACACACTAAAACAATATCTAGTAAAATTGATTTTTAAATCCCATCTACCATTATTTACGGGGGTTACCATGATGACACTTAACTTTTAGCCATTTCCAACACGCATGTAAAATATTAGCCAATTGGAAAATTTTCAAATTTTTATGTCAAAACGCATTATTTCAATAGGTGTTACTTTGGAAATCGACAAATTTTGAGGTGACAATTGAAAGTTTTTCAAAAGGCTAATATTTGACGTGTATGTTGGGAATGGTTAACAAATAAAGTTTCACAATGTTAAGCCCTTCAAATAATACGCAAATGAAATTAAAAATATTTCTTAAGACGCTAAAACAATATCGACTAAAATAAATTTTTATATCCATTTGACCATTATCTACGTGTGATACCAAGATGAAACTTGACGTTTTAGCCATTTCCAACATGCTTTTCAAATATTAGCCGATTGGAAAATTTTAAAATTTTAATGTCAAAATGGCTTTTTTCCATAAGTCTTCCCTTTGGAAATCGATAAATTTTGAGGTGAAAATTCAAATTTTTTAAAATGGCTAATATTAGACGTGTATGTTGGGAATGGCTAAAAGTTGAGGTTTCACCATGTTAAACCCTTCAAACAATACGCAAATGAAGTTAAAAATATTTCGTAACACACTAAAACAATATCTAGTAAAATTGATTTTTAAATCCCATCTACCATTATTTACGGGGGTTACCATGATGACACTTAACTTTTAGCCATTTCCAACACGCATGTAAAATATTAGCCAATTGGAAAATTTTCAAATTTTTATGTCAAAACGCATTATTTCAATAGGTGTTACTTTGGAAATCGACAAATTTTGAGGTGACAATTGAAAGTTTTTCAAAAGGCTAATATTTGACGTGTATGTTGGGAATGGTTAACAAATGAAGTTTCACAATGTTAAGCCCTTCAAATAATACGCAAATGAAATTAAAAATATTTCTTAAGACGCTAAAACAATATCGACTAAAATAAATTTTTATATCCATTTGACCATTATCTACGTGTGATACCAAGATGAAACTTGACGTTTTAGCCATTTCCAACATGCTTTTCAAATATTAGCCGATTGGAAAATTTTAAAATTTTAATGTCAAAATGGCTTTTTTCCATAAGTCTTCCCTTTGGAAATCGATAAATTTTGAGGTGAAAATTCAAATTTTTTAAAATGGCTAATATTAGACGTGTATGTTGGGAATGGCTAAAAGTTGAGGTTTCACCATGTTAAACCCTTCAAACAATACGCAAATGAAGTTAAAAATATTTCGTAACACACTAAAACAATATCTAGTAAAATTGATTTTTAAATCCCATCTACCATTATTTACGGGGGTTACCATGATGACACTTAACTTTTAGCCATTTCCAACACGCATGTAAAATATTAGCCAATTGGAAAATTTTCAAATTTTTATGTCAAAACGCATTATTTCAATAGGTGTTACTTTGGAAATCGACAAATTTTGAGGTGACAATTGAAAGTTTTTCAAAAGGCTAATATTTGACGTGTATGTTGGGAATGGTTAACAAATGAAGTTTCACAATGTTAAGCCCTTCAAATAATACGCAAATGAAATTAAAAATATTTCTTAAGACGCTAAAACAATATCGACTAAAATAAATTTTTATATCCATTTGACCATTATCTACGTGTGATACCAAGATGAAACTTGACGTTTTAGCCATTTCCAACATGCTTTTCAAATATTAGCCGATTGGAAAATTTTAAAATTTTAATGTCAAAATGGCTTTTTTCCATAAGTCTTCCCTTTGGAAATCGATAAATTTTGAGGTGAAAATTCAAATTTTTTAAAATGGCTAATATTAGACGTGTATGTTGGGAATGGCTAAAAGTTGAGGTTTCACCATGTTAAACCCTTCAAACAATACGCAAATGAAGTTAAAAATATTTCGTAACACACTAAAACAATATCTAGTAAAATTGATTTTTAAATCCCATCTACCATTATTTACGGGGGTTACCATGATGACACTTAACTTTTAGCCATTTCCAACACGCATGTAAAATATTAGCCAATTGGAAAATTTTCAAATTTTTATGTCAAAACGCATTATTTCAATAGGTGTTACTTTGGAAATCGACAAATTTTGAGGTGACAATTGAAAGTTTTTCAAAAGGCTAATATTTGACGTGTATGTTGGGAATGGTTAACAAATGAAGTTTCACAATGTTAAGCCCTTCAAATAATACGCAAATGAAATTAAAAATATTTCTTAAGACGCTAAAACAATATCGACTAAAATAAATTTTTATATCCATTTGACCATTATCTACGTGTGATACCAAGATGAAACTTGACGTTTTAGCCATTTCCAACATGCTTTTCAAATATTAGCCGATTGGAAAATTTTAAAATTTTAATGTCAAAATGGCTTTTTTCCATAAGTCTTCCCTTTGGAAATCGATAAATTTTGAGGTGAAAATTCAAATTTTTTAAAATGGCTAATATTAGACGTGTATGTTGGGAATGGCTAAAAGTTGAGGTTTCACCATGTTAAACCCTTCAAACAATACGCAAATGAAGTTAAAAATATTTCGTAACACACTAAAACAATATCTAGTAAAATTGATTTTTAAATCCCATCTACCATTATTTACGGGGGTTACCATGATGACACTTAACTTTTAGCCATTTCCAACACGCATGTAAAATATTAGCCAATTGGAAAATTTTCAAATTTTTATGTCAAAACGCATTATTTCAATAGGTGTTACTTTGGAAATCGACAAATTTTGAGGTGACAATTGAAAGTTTTTCAAAAGGCTAATATTTGACGTGTATGTTGGGAATGGTTAACAAATGAAGTTTCACAATGTTAAGCCCTTCAAATAATACGCAAATGAAATTAAAAATATTTCTTAAGACGCTAAAACAATATCGACTAAAATAAATTTTTATATCCATTTGACCATTATCTACGTGTGATACCAAGATGAAACTTGACGTTTTAGCCATTTCCAACATGCTTTTCAAATATTAGCCGATTGGAAAATTTTAAAATTTTAATGTCAAAATGGCTTTTTTCCATAAGTCTTCCCTTTGGAAATCGATAAATTTTGAGGTGAAAATTCAAATTTTTTAAAATGGCTAATATTAGACGTGTATGTTGGGAATGGCTAAAAGTTGAGGTTTCACCATGTTAAACCCTTCAAACAATACGCAAATGAAGTTAAAAATATTTCGTAACACACTAAAACAATATCTAGTAAAATTGATTTTTAAATCCCATCTACCATTATTTACAGGGGTTACCATGATGACACTTAACTTTTAGCCATTTCCAACACGCATGTAAAATATTAGCCAATTGGAAAATTTTCAAATTTTTATGTCAAAACGCATTATTTCAATAGGTGTTACTTTGGAAATCGACAAATTTTGAGGTGACAATTGAAAGTTTTTCAAAAGGCTAATATTTGACGTGTATGTTGGGAATGGTTAACAAATGAAGTTTCACAATGTTAAGCCCTTCAAATAATACGCAAATGAAATTAAAAATATTTCTTAAGACGCTAAAACAATATCGACTAAAATAAATTTTTATATCCATTTGACCATTATCTACGTGTGATACCAAGATGAAACTTGACGTTTTAGCCATTTCCAACATGCTTTTCAAATATTAGCCGATTGGAAAATTTTAAAATTTTAATGTCAAAATGGCTTTTTTCCATAAGTCTTCCCTTTGGAAATCGATAAATTTTGAGGTGAAAATTCAAATTTTTTAAAATGGCTAATATTAGACGTGTATGTTGGGAATGGCTAAAAGTTGAGGTTTCACCATGTTAAACCCTTCAAACAATACGCAAATGAAGTTAAAAATATTTCGTAACACACTAAAACAATATCTAGTAAAATTGATTTTTAAATCCCATCTACCATTATTTACAGGGGTTACCATGATGACACTTAACTTTTAGCCATTTCCAACACGCATGTAAAATATTAGCCAATTGGAAAATTTTCAAATTTTTATGTCAAAACGCATTATTTCAATAGGTGTTACTTTGGAAATCGACAAATTTTGAGGTGACAATTGAAAGTTTTTCAAAAGGCTAATATTTGACGTGTATGTTGGGAATGGTTAACAAATGAAGTTTCACAATGTTAAGCCCTTCAAATAATACGCAAATGAAATTAAAAATATTTCTTAAGACGCTAAAACAATATCGACTAAAATAAATTTTTATATCCATTTGACCATTATCTACGTGTGATACCAAGATGAAACTTGACGTTTTAGCCATTTCCAACATGCTTTTCAAATATTAGCCGATTGGAAAATTTTAAAATTTTAATGTCAAAATGGCTTTTTCCATAAGTCTTCCCTTTGGAAATCGATAAATTTTGAGGTGAAAATTCAAATTTTTTAAAATGGCTAATATTAGACGTGTATGTTGGGAATGGCTAAAAGTTGAGGTTTCACCATGTTAAACCCTTCAAACAATACGCAAATGAAGTTAAAAATATTTCGTAACACACTAAAACAATATCTAGTAAAATTGATTTTTAAATCCCATCTACCATTATTTACGGGGGTTACCATGATGACACTTAACTTTTAGCCATTTCCAACACGCATGTAAAATATTAGCCAATTGGAAAATTTTCAAATTTTTATGTCAAAACGCATTATTTCAATAGGTGTTACTTTGGAAATCGACAAATTTTGAGGTGACAATTGAAAGTTTTTCAAAAGGCTAATATTTGACGTGTATGTTGGGAATGGTTAACAAATGAAGTTTCACAATGTTAAGCCCTTCAAATAATACGCAAATGAAATTAAAAATATTTCTTAAGACGCTAAAACAATATCGACTAAAATAAATTTTTATATCCATTTGACCATTATCTACGTGTGATACCAAGATGAAACTTGACGTTTTAGCCATTTCCAACATGCTTTTCAAATATTAGCCGATTGGAAAATTTTAAAATTTTAATGTCAAAATGGCTTTTTCCATAAGTCTTCCCTTTGGAAATCGATAAATTTTGAGGTGAAAATTCAAATTTTTTAAAATGGCTAATATTAGACGTGTATGTTGGGAATGGCTAAAAGTTGAGGTTTCACCATGTTAAACCCTTCAAACAATACGCAAATGAAGTTAAAAATATTTCGTAACACACTAAAACAATATCTAGTAAAATTGATTTTTAAATCCCATCTACCATTATTTACGGGGGTTACCATGATGACACTTAACTTTTAGCCATTTCCAACACGCATGTAAAATATTAGCCAATTGGAAAATTTTCAAATTTTTATGTCAAAACGCATTATTTCAATAGGTGTTACTTTGGAAATCGACAAATTTTGAGGTGACAATTGAAAGTTTTTCAAAAGGCTAATATTTGACGTGTATGTTGGGAATGGTTAACAAATGAAGTTTCACAATGTTAAGCCCTTCAAATAATACGCAAATGAAATTAAAAATATTTCTTAAGACGCTAAAACAATATCGACTAAAATAAATTTTTATATCCATTTGACCATTATCTACGTGTGATACCAAGATGAAACTTGACGTTTTAGCCATTTCCAACATGCTTTTCAAATATTAGCCGATTGGAAAATTTTAAAATTTTAATGTCAAAATGGCTTTTTTCCATAAGTCTTCCCTTTGGAAATCGATAAATTTTGAGGTGAAAATTCAAATTTTTTAAAATGGCTAATATTAGACGTGTATGTTGGGAATGGCTAAAAGTTGAGGTTTCACCATGTTAAACCCTTCAAACAATACGCAAATGAAGTTAAAAATATTTCGTAACACACTAAAACAATATCTAGTAAAATTGATTTTTAAATCCCATCTACCATTATTTACGGGGGTTACCATGATGACACTTAACTTTTAGCCATTTCCAACACGCATGTAAAATATTAGCCAATTGGAAAATTTTCAAATTTTTATGTCAAAACGCATTATTTCAATAGGTGTTACTTTGGAAATCGACAAATTTTGAGGTGACAATTGAAAGTTTTTCAAAAGGCTAATATTTGACGTGTATGTTGGGAATGGTTAACAAATGAAGTTTCACAATGTTAAGCCCTTCAAATAATACGCAAATGAAATTAAAAATATTTCTTAAGACGCTAAAACAATATCGACTAAAATAAATTTTTATATCCATTTGACCATTATCTACGTGTGATACCAAGATGAAACTTGACGTTTTAGCCATTTCCAACATGCTTTTCAAATATTAGCCGATTGGAAAATTTTAAAATTTTAATGTCAAAATGGCTTTTTTCCATAAGTCTTCCCTTTGGAAATCGATAAATTTTGAGGTGAAAATTCAAATTTTTTAAAATGGCTAATATTAGACGTGTATGTTGGGAATGGCTAAAAGTTGAGGTTTCACCATGTTAAACCCTTCAAACAATACGCAAATGAAGTTAAAAATATTTCGTAACACACTAAAACAATATCTAGTAAAATTGATTTTTAAATCCCATCTACCATTATTTACGGGGGTTACCATGATGACACTTAACTTTTAGCCATTTCCAACACGCATGTAAAATATTAGCCAATTGGAAAATTTTCAAATTTTTATGTCAAAACGCATTATTTCAATAGGTGTTACTTTGGAAATCGACAAATTTTGAGGTGACAATTGAAAGTTTTTCAAAAGGCTAATATTTGACGTGTATGTTGGGAATGGTTAACAAATGAAGTTTCACAATGTTAAGCCCTTCAAATAATACGCAAATGAAATTAAAAATATTTCTTAAGACGCTAAAACAATATCGACTAAAATAAATTTTTATATCCATTTGACCATTATCTACGTGTGATACCAAGATGAAACTTGACGTTTTAGCCATTTCCAACATGCTTTTCAAATATTAGCCGATTGGAAAATTTTAAAATTTTAATGTCAAAATGGCTTTTTTCCATAAGTCTTCCCTTTGGAAATCGATAAATTTTGAGGTGAAAATTCAAATTTTTTAAAATGGCTAATATTAGACGTGTATGTTGGGAATGGCTAAAAGTTGAGGTTTCACCATGTTAAACCCTTCAAACAATACGCAAATGAAGTTAAAAATATTTCGTAACACACTAAAACAATATCTAGTAAAATTGATTTTTAAATCCCATCTACCATTATTTACGGGGGTTACCATGATGACACTTAACTTTTAGCCATTTCCAACACGCATGTAAAATATTAGCCAATTGGAAAATTTTCAAATTTTTATGTCAAAACGCATTATTTCAATAGGTGTTACTTTGGAAATCGACAAATTTTGAGGTGACAATTGAAAGTTTTTCAAAAGGCTAATATTTGACGTGTATGTTGGGAATGGTTAACAAATGAAGTTTCACAATGTTAAGCCCTTCAAATAATACGCAAATGAAATTAAAAATATTTCTTAAGACGCTAAAACAATATCGACTAAAATAAATTTTTATATCCATTTGACCATTATCTACGTGTGATACCAAGATGAAACTTGACGTTTTAGCCATTTCCAACATGCTTTTCAAATATTAGCCGATTGGAAAATTTTAAAATTTTAATGTCAAAATGGCTTTTTCCATAAGTCTTCCCTTTGGAAATCGATAAATTTTGAGGTGAAAATTCAAATTTTTTAAAATGGCTAATATTAGACGTGTATGTTGGGAATGGCTAAAAGTTGAGGTTTCACCATGTTAAACCCTTCAAACAATACGCAAATGAAGTTAAAAATATTTCGTAACACACTAAAACAATATCTAGTAAAATTGATTTTTAAATCCCATCTACCATTATTTACGGGGGTTACCATGATGACACTTAACTTTTAGCCATTTCCAACACGCATGTAAAATATTAGCCAATTGGAAAATTTTCAAATTTTTATGTCAAAACGCATTATTTCAATAGGTGTTACTTTGGAAATCGACAAATTTTGAGGTGACAATTGAAAGTTTTTCAAAAGGCTAATATTTGACGTGTATGTTGGGAATGGTTAACAAATGAAGTTTCACAATGTTAAGCCCTTCAAATAATACGCAAATGAAATTAAAAATATTTCTTAAGACGCTAAAACAATATCGACTAAAATAAATTTTTATATCCATTTGACCATTATCTACGTGTGATACCAAGATGAAACTTGACGTTTTAGCCATTTCCAACATGCTTTTCAAATATTAGCCGATTGGAAAATTTTAAAATTTTAATGTCAAAATGGCTTTTTTCCATAAGTCTTCCCTTTGGAAATCGATAAATTTTGAGGTGAAAATTCAAATTTTTTAAAATGGCTAATATTAGACGTGTATGTTGGGAATGGCTAAAAGTTGAGGTTTCACCATGTTAAACCCTTCAAACAATACGCAAATGAAGTTAAAAATATTTCGTAACACACTAAAACAATATCTAGTAAAATTGATTTTTAAATCCCATCTACCATTATTTACGGGGGTTACCATGATGACACTTAACTTTTAGCCATTTCCAACACGCATGTAAAATATTAGCCAATTGGAAAATTTTCAAATTTTTATGTCAAAACGCATTATTTCAATAGGTGTTACTTTGGAAATCGACAAATTTTGAGGTGACAATTGAAAGTTTTTCAAAAGGCTAATATTTGACGTGTATGTTGGGAATGGTTAACAAATGAAGTTTCACAATGTTAAGCCCTTCAAATAATACGCAAATGAAATTAAAAATATTTCTTAAGACGCTAAAACAATATCGACTAAAATAAATTTTTATATCCATTTGACCATTATCTACGTGTGATACCAAGATGAAACTTGACGTTTTAGCCATTTCCAACATGCTTTTCAAATATTAGCCGATTGGAAAATTTTAAAATTTTAATGTCAAAATGGCTTTTTTCCATAAGTCTTCCCTTTGGAAATCGATAAATTTTGAGGTGAAAATTCAAATTTTTTAAAATGGCTAATATTAGACGTGTATGTTGGGAATGGCTAAAAGTTGAGGTTTCACCATGTTAAACCCTTCAAACAATACGCAAATGAAGTTAAAAATATTTCGTAACACACTAAAACAATATCTAGTAAAATTGATTTTTAAATCCCATCTACCATTATTTACGGGGGGTTACCATGATGACACTTAACTTTTAGCCATTTCCAACACGCATGTAAAATATTAGCCAATTGGAAAATTTTCAAATTTTTATGTCAAAACGCATTATTTCAATAGGTGTTACTTTGGAAATCGACAAATTTTGAGGTGACAATTGAAAGTTTTTCAAAAGGCTAATATTTGACGTGTATGTTGGGAATGGTTAACAAATGAAGTTTCACAATGTTAAGCCCTTCAAATAATACGCAAATGAAATTAAAAATATTTCTTAAGACGCTAAAACAATATCGACTAAAATAAATTTTTATATCCATTTGACCATTATCTACGTGTGATACCAAGATGAAACTTGACGTTTTAGCCATTTCCAACATGCTTTTCAAATATTAGCCGATTGGAAAATTTTAAAATTTTAATGTCAAAATGGCTTTTTCCATAAGTCTTCCCTTTGGAAATCGATAAATTTTGAGGTGAAAATTCAAATTTTTTAAAATGGCTAATATTAGACGTGTATGTTGGGAATGGCTAAAAGTTGAGGTTTCACCATGTTAAACCCTTCAAACAATACGCAAATGAAGTTAAAAATATTTCGTAACACACTAAAACAATATCTAGTAAAATTGATTTTTAAATCCCATCTACCATTATTTACAGGGGTTACCATGATGACACTTAACTTTTAGCCATTTCCAACACGCATGTAAAATATTAGCCAATTGGAAAATTTTCAAATTTTTATGTCAAAACGCATTATTTCAATAGGTGTTACTTTGGAAATCGACAAATTTTGAGGTGACAATTGAAAGTTTTTCAAAAGGCTAATATTTGACGTGTATGTTGGGAATGGTTAACAAATGAAGTTTCACAATGTTAAGCCCTTCAAATAATACGCAAATGAAATTAAAAATATTTCTTAAGACGCTAAAACAATATCGACTAAAATAAATTTTTATATCCATTTGACCATTATCTACGTGTGATACCAAGATGAAACTTGACGTTTTAGCCATTTCCAACATGCTTTTCAAATATTAGCCGATTGGAAAATTTTAAAATTTTAATGTCAAAATGGCTTTTTTCCATAAGTCTTCCCTTTGGAAATCGATAAATTTTGAGGTGAAAATTCAAATTTTTTAAAATGGCTAATATTAGACGTGTATGTTGGGAATGGCTAAAAGTTGAGGTTTCACCATGTTAAACCCTTCAAACAATACGCAAATGAAGTTAAAAATATTTCGTAACACACTAAAACAATATCTAGTAAAATTGATTTTTAAATCCCATCTACCATTATTTACAGGGGTTACCATGATGACACTTTACTTTTAGCCATTTCCAACACGCATGTAAAATATTAGCCAATTGGAAAATTTTCAAATTTTTATGTCAAAACGCATTATTTCAATAGGTGTTACTTTGGAAATCGACAAATTTTGAGGTGACAATTGAAAGTTTTTCAAAAGGCTAATATTTGACGTGTATGTTGGGAATGGTTAACAAATAAAGTTTCACAATGTTAAGCCCTTCAAATAATACGCAAATGAAATTAAAAATATTTCTTAAGACGCTAAAACAATATCGACTAAAATAAATTTTTATATCCATTTGACCATTATCTACGTGTGATACCAAGATGAAACTTGACGTTTTAGCCATTTCCAACATGCTTTTCAAATATTAGCCGATTGGAAAATTTTAAAATTTTAATGTCAAAATGGCTTTTTTCCATAAGTCTTCCCTTTGGAAATCGATAAATTTTGAGGTGAAAATTCAAATTTTTTAAAATGGCTAATATTAGACGTGTATGTTGGGAATGGCTAAAAGTTGAGGTTTCACCATGTTAAACCCTTCAAACAATACGCAAATGAAGTTAAAAATATTTCGTAACACACTAAAACAATATCTAGTAAAATTGATTTTTAAATCCCATCTACCATTATTTACGGGGGTTACCATGATGACACTTAACTTTTAGCCATTTCCAACACGCATGTAAAATATTAGCCAATTGGAAAATTTTCAAATTTTTATGTCAAAACGCATTATTTCAATAGGTGTTACTTTGGAAATCGACAAATTTTGAGGTGACAATTGAAAGTTTTTCAAAAGGCTAATATTTGACGTGTATGTTGGGAATGGTTAACAAATAAAGTTTCACAATGTTAAGCCCTTCAAATAATACGCAAATGAAATTAAAAATATTTCTTAAGACGCTAAAACAATATCGACTAAAATAAATTTTTATATCCATTTGACCATTATCTACGTGTGATACCAAGATGAAACTTGACGTTTTAGCCATTTCCAACATGCTTTTCAAATATTAGCCGATTGGAAAATTTTAAAATTTTAATGTCAAAATGGCTTTTTTCCATAAGTCTTCCCTTTGGAAATCGATAAATTTTGAGGTGAAAATTCAAATTTTTTAAAATGGCTAATATTAGACGTGTATGTTGGGAATGGCTAAAAGTTGAGGTTTCACCATGTTAAACCCTTCAAACAATACGCAAATGAAGTTAAAAATATTTCGTAACACACTAAAACAATATCTAGTAAAATTGATTTTTAAATCCCATCTACCATTATTTACGGGGGTTACCATGATGACACTTAACTTTTAGCCATTTCCAACACGCATGTAAAATATTAGCCAATTGGAAAATTTTCAAATTTTTATGTCAAAACGCATTATTTCAATAGGTGTTACTTTGGAAATCGACAAATTTTGAGGTGACAATTGAAAGTTTTTCAAAAGGCTAATATTTGACGTGTATGTTGGGAATGGTTAACAAATAAAGTTTCACAATGTTAAGCCCTTCAAATAATACGCAAATGAAATTAAAAATATTTCTTAAGACGCTAAAACAATATCGACTAAAATAAATTTTTATATCCATTTGACCATTATCTACGTGTGATACCAAGATGAAACTTGACGTTTTAGCCATTTCCAACATGCTTTTCAAATATTAGCCGATTGGAAAATTTTAAAATTTTAATGTCAAAATGGCTTTTTTCCATAAGTCTTCCCTTTGGAAATCGATAAATTTTGAGGTGAAAATTCAAATTTTTTAAAATGGCTAATATTAGACGTGTATGTTGGGAATGGCTAAAAGTTGAGGTTTCACCATGTTAAACCCTTCAAACAATACGCAAATGAAGTTAAAAATATTTCGTAACACACTAAAACAATATCTAGTAAAATTGATTTTTAAATCCCATCTACCATTATTTACAGGGGTTACCATGATGACACTTAACTTTTAGCCATTTCCAACACGCATGTAAAATATTAGCCAATTGGAAAATTTTCAAATTTTTATGTCAAAACGCATTATTTCAATAGGTGTTACTTTGGAAATCGACAAATTTTGAGGTGACAATTGAAAGTTTTTCAAAAGGCTAATATTTGACGTGTATGTTGGGAATGGTTAACAAATAAAGTTTCACAATGTTAAGCCCTTCAAATAATACGCAAATGAAATTAAAAATATTTCTTAAGACGCTAAAACAATATCGACTAAAATAAATTTTTATATCCATTTGACCATTATCTACGTGTGATACCAAGATGAAACTTGACGTTTTAGCCATTTCCAACATGCTTTTCAAATATTAGCCGATTGGAAAATTTTAAAATTTTAATGTCAAAATGGCTTTTTTCCATAAGTCTTCCCTTTGGAAATCGATAAATTTTGAGGTGAAAATTCAAATTTTTTAAAATGGCTAATATTAGACGTGTATGTTGGGAATGGCTAAAAGTTGAGGTTTCACCATGTTAAACCCTTCAAACAATACGCAAATGAAGTTAAAAATATTTCGTAACACACTAAAACAATATCTAGTAAAATTGATTTTTAAATCCCATCTACCATTATTTACGGGGTTACCATGATGACATTTAACTTTTAGCCATTTCCAACACGCATGTAAAATATTAGCCAATTGGAAAATTTTCAAATTTTTATGTCAAAACGCATTATTTCAATAGGTGTTACTTTGGAAATCGACAAATTTTGAGGTGACAATTGAAAGTTTTTCAAAAGGCTAATATTTGACGTGTATGTTGGGAATGGTTAACAAATAAAGTTTCACAATGTTAAGCCCTTCAAATAATACGCAAATGAAATTAAAAATATTTCTTAAGACGCTAAAACAATATCGACTAAAATAAATTTTTATATCCATTTGACCATTATCTACGTGTGATACCAAGATGAAACTTGACGTTTTAGCCATTTCCAACATGCTTTTCAAATATTAGCCGATTGGAAAATTTTAAAATTTTAATGTCAAAATGGCTTTTTTCCATAAGTCTTCCCTTTGGAAATCGATAAATTTTGAGGTGAAAATTCAAATTTTTTAAAATGGCTAATATTAGACGTGTATGTTGGGAATGGCTAAAAGTTGAGGTTTCACCATGTTAAACCCTTCAAACAATACGCAAATGAAGTTAAAAATATTTCGTAACACACTAAAACAATATCTAGTAAAATTGATTTTTAAATCCCATCTACCATTATTTACGGGGGTTACCATGATGACACTTAACTTTTAGCCATTTCCAACACGCATGTAAAATATTAGCCAATTGGAAAATTTTCAAATTTTTATGTCAAAACGCATTATTTCAATAGGTGTTACTTTGGAAATCGACAAATTTTGAGGTGACAATTGAAAGTTTTTCAAAAGGCTAATATTTGACGTGTATGTTGGGAATGGTTAACAAATAAAGTTTCACAATGTTAAGCCCTTCAAATAATACGCAAATGAAATTAAAAATATTTCTTAAGACGCTAAAACAATATCGACTAAAATAAATTTTTATATCCATTTGACCATTATCTACGTGTGATACCAAGATGAAACTTGACGTTTTAGCCATTTCCAACATGCTTTTCAAATATTAGCCGATTGGAAAATTTTAAAATTTTAATGTCAAAATGGCTTTTTTCCATAAGTCTTCCCTTTGGAAATCGATAAATTTTGAGGTGAAAATTCAAATTTTTTAAAATGGCTAATATTAGACGTGTATGTTGGGAATGGCTAAAAGTTGAGGTTTCACCATGTTAAACCCTTCAAACAATACGCAAATGAAGTTAAAAATATTTCGTAACACACTAAAACAATATCTAGTAAAATTGATTTTTAAATCCCATCTACCATTATTTACAGGGGGTTACCATGATGACACTTAACTTTTAGCCATTTCCAACACGCATGTAAAATATTAGCCAATTGGAAAATTTTCAAATTTTTATGTCAAAACGCATTATTTCAATAGGTGTTACTTTGGAAATCGACAAATTTTGAGGTGACAATTGAAAGTTTTTCAAAAGGCTAATATTTGACGTGTATGTTGGGAATGGTTAACAAATAAAGTTTCACAATGTTAAGCCCTTCAAATAATACGCAAATGAAATTAAAAATATTTCTTAAGACGCTAAAACAATATCGACTAAAATAAATTTTTATATCCATTTGACCATTATCTACGTGTGATACCAAGATGAAACTTGACGTTTTAGCCATTTCCAACATGCTTTTCAAATATTAGCCGATTGGAAAATTTTAAAATTTTAATGTCAAAATGGCTTTTTTCCATAAGTCTTCCCTTTGGAAATCGATAAATTTTGAGGTGAAAATTCAAATTTTTTAAAATGGCTAATATTAGACGTGTATGTTGGGAATGGCTAAAAGTTGAGGTTTCACCATGTTAAACCCTTCAAACAATACGCAAATGAAGTTAAAAATATTTCGTAACACACTAAAACAATATCTAGTAAAATTGATTTTTAAATCCCATCTACCATTATTTACGGGGGTTACCATGATGACATTTAACTTTTAGCCATTTCCAACACGCATGTAAAATATTAGCCAATTGGAAAATTTTCAAATTTTTATGTCAAAACGCATTATTTCAATAGGTGTTACTTTGGAAATCGACAAATTTTGAGGTGACAATTGAAAGTTTTTCAAAAGGCTAATATTTGACGTGTATGTTGGGAATGGTTAACAAATAAAGTTTCACAATGTTAAGCCCTTCAAATAATACGCAAATGAAATTAAAAATATTTCTTAAGACGCTAAAACAATATCGACTAAAATAAATTTTTATATCCATTTGACCATTATCTACGTGTGATACCAAGATGAAACTTGACGTTTTAGCCATTTCCAACATGCTTTTCAAATATTAGCCGATTGGAAAATTTTAAAATTTTAATGTCAAAATGGCTTTTTTCCATAAGTCTTCCCTTTGGAAATCGATAAATTTTGAGGTGAAAATTCAAATTTTTTAAAATGGCTAATATTAGACGTGTATGTTGGGAATGGCTAAAAGTTGAGGTTTCACCATGTTAAACCCTTCAAACAATACGCAAATGAAGTTAAAAATATTTCGTAACACACTAAAACAATATCTAGTAAAATTGATTTTTAAATCCCATCTACCATTATTTACAGGGGTTACCATGATGACATTTAACTTTTAGCCATTTCCAACACGCATGTAAAATATTAGCCAATTGGAAAATTTTCAAATTTTTATGTCAAAACGCATTATTTCAATAGGTGTTACTTTGGAAATCGACAAATTTTGAGGTGACAATTGAAAGTTTTTCAAAAGGCTAATATTTGACGTGTATGTTGGGAATGGTTAACAAATAAAGTTTCACAATGTTAAGCCCTTCAAATAATACGCAAATGAAATTAAAAATATTTCTTAAGACGCTAAAACAATATCGACTAAAATAAATTTTTATATCCATTTGACCATTATCTACGTGTGATACCAAGATGAAACTTGACGTTTTAGCCATTTCCAACATGCTTTTCAAATATTAGCCGATTGGAAAATTTTAAAATTTTAATGTCAAAATGGCTTTTTTCCATAAGTCTTCCCTTTGGAAATCGATAAATTTTGAGGTGAAAATTCAAATTTTTTAAAATGGCTAATATTAGACGTGTATGTTGGGAATGGCTAAAAGTTGAGGTTTCACCATGTTAAACCCTTCAAACAATACGCAAATGAAGTTAAAAATATTTCGTAACACACTAAAACAATATCTAGTAAAATTGATTTTTAAATCCCATCTACCATTATTTACGGGGGTTACCATGATGACATTTAACTTTTAGCCATTTCCAACACGCATGTAAAATATTAGCCAATTGGAAAATTTTCAAATTTTTATGTCAAAACGCATTATTTCAATAGGTGTTACTTTGGAAATCGACAAATTTTGAGGTGACAATTGAAAGTTTTTCAAAAGGCTAATATTTGACGTGTATGTTGGGAATGGTTAACAAATAAAGTTTCACAATGTTAAGCCCTTCAAATAATACGCAAATGAAATTAAAAATATTTCTTAAGACGCTAAAACAATATCGACTAAAATAAATTTTTATATCCATTTGACCATTATCTACGTGTGATACCAAGATGAAACTTGACGTTTTAGCCATTTCCAACATGCTTTTCAAATATTAGCCGATTGGAAAATTTTAAAATTTTAATGTCAAAATGGCTTTTTTCCATAAGTCTTCCCTTTGGAAATCGATAAATTTTGAGGTGAAAATTCAAATTTTTTAAAATGGCTAATATTAGACGTGTATGTTGGGAATGGCTAAAAGTTGAGGTTTCACCATGTTAAACCCTTCAAACAATACGCAAATGAAGTTAAAAATATTTCGTAACACACTAAAACAATATCTAGTAAAATTGATTTTTAAATCCCATCTACCATTATTTACGGGGGTTACCATGATGACATTTAACTTTTAGCCATTTCCAACACGCATGTAAAATATTAGCCAATTGGAAAATTTTCAAATTTTTATGTCAAAACGCATTATTTCAATAGGTGTTACTTTGGAAATCGACAAATTTTGAGGTGACAATTGAAAGTTTTTCAAAAGGCTAATATTTGACGTGTATGTTGGGAATGGTTAACAAATAAAGTTTCACAATGTTAAGCCCTTCAAATAATACGCAAATGAAATTAAAAATATTTCTTAAGACGCTAAAACAATATCGACTAAAATAAATTTTTATATCCATTTGACCATTATCTACGTGTGATACCAAGATGAAACTTGACGTTTTAGCCATTTCCAACATGCTTTTCAAATATTAGCCGATTGGAAAATTTTAAAATTTTAATGTCAAAATGGCTTTTTTCCATAAGTCTTCCCTTTGGAAATCGATAAATTTTGAGGTGAAAATTCAAATTTTTTAAAATGGCTAATATTAGACGTGTATGTTGGGAATGGCTAAAAGTTGAGGTTTCACCATGTTAAACCCTTCAAACAATACGCAAATGAAGTTAAAAATATTTCGTAACACACTAAAACAATATCTAGTAAAATTGATTTTTAAATCCCATCTACCATTATTTACGGGGGTTACCATGATGACATTTAACTTTTAGCCATTTCCAACACGCATGTAAAATATTAGCCAATTGGAAAATTTTCAAATTTTTATGTCAAAACGCATTATTTCAATAGGTGTTACTTTGGAAATCGACAAATTTTGAGGTGACAATTGAAAGTTTTTCAAAAGGCTAATATTTGACGTGTATGTTGGGAATGGTTAACAAATAAAGTTTCACAATGTTAAGCCCTTCAAATAATACGCAAATGAAATTAAAAATATTTCTTAAGACGCTAAAACAATATCGACTAAAATAAATTTTTATATCCATTTGACCATTATCTACGTGTGATACCAAGATGAAACTTGACGTTTTAGCCATTTCCAACATGCTTTTCAAATATTAGCCGATTGGAAAATTTTAAAATTTTAATGTCAAAATGGCTTTTTTCCATAAGTCTTCCCTTTGGAAATCGATAAATTTTGAGGTGAAAATTCAAATTTTTTAAAATGGCTAATATTAGACGTGTATGTTGGGAATGGCTAAAAGTTGAGGTTTCACCATGTTAAACCCTTCAAACAATACGCAAATGAAGTTAAAAATATTTCGTAACACACTAAAACAATATCTAGTAAAATTGATTTTTAAATCCCATCTACCATTATTTACGGGGGTTACCATGATGACATTTAACTTTTAGCCATTTCCAACACGCATGTAAAATATTAGCCAATTGGAAAATTTTCAAATTTTTATGTCAAAACGCATTATTTCAATAGGTGTTACTTTGGAAATCGACAAATTTTGAGGTGACAATTGAAAGTTTTTCAAAAGGCTAATATTTGACGTGTATGTTGGGAATGGTTAACAAATAAAGTTTCACAATGTTAAGCCCTTCAAATAATACGCAAATGAAATTAAAAATATTTCTTAAGACGCTAAAACAATATCGACTAAAATAAATTTTTATATCCATTTGACCATTATCTACGTGTGATACCAAGATGAAACTTGACGTTTTAGCCATTTCCAACATGCTTTTCAAATATTAGCCGATTGGAAAATTTTAAAATTTTAATGTCAAAATGGCTTTTTTCCATAAGTCTTCCCTTTGGAAATCGATAAATTTTGAGGTGAAAATTCAAATTTTTTAAAATGGCTAATATTAGACGTGTATGTTGGGAATGGCTAAAAGTTGAGGTTTCACCATGTTAAACCCTTCAAACAATACGCAAATGAAGTTAAAAATATTTCGTAACACACTAAAACAATATCTAGTAAAATTGATTTTTAAATCCCATCTACCATTATTTACGGGGGTTACCATGATGACATTTAACTTTTAGCCATTTCCAACACGCATGTAAAATATTAGCCAATTGGAAAATTTTCAAATTTTTATGTCAAAACGCATTATTTCAATAGGTGTTACTTTGGAAATCGACAAATTTTGAGGTGACAATTGAAAGTTTTTCAAAAGGCTAATATTTGACGTGTATGTTGGGAATGGTTAACAAATAAAGTTTCACAATGTTAAGCCCTTCAAATAATACGCAAATGAAATTAAAAATATTTCTTAAGACGCTAAAACAATATCGACTAAAATAAATTTTTATATCCATTTGACCATTATCTACGTGTGATACCAAGATGAAACTTGACGTTTTAGCCATTTCCAACATGCTTTTCAAATATTAGCCGATTGGAAAATTTTAAAATTTTAATGTCAAAATGGCTTTTTTCCATAAGTCTTCCCTTTGGAAATCGATAAATTTTGAGGTGAAAATTCAAATTTTTTAAAATGGCTAATATTAGACGTGTATGTTGGGAATGGCTAAAAGTTGAGGTTTCACCATGTTAAACCCTTCAAACAATACGCAAATGAAGTTAAAAATATTTCGTAACACACTAAAACAATATCTAGTAAAATTGATTTTTAAATCCCATCTACCATTATTTACGGGGGTTACCATGATGACATTTAACTTTTAGCCATTTCCAACACGCATGTAAAATATTAGCCAATTGGAAAATTTTCAAATTTTTATGTCAAAACGCATTATTTCAATAGGTGTTACTTTGGAAATCGACAAATTTTGAGGTGACAATTGAAAGTTTTTCAAAAGGCTAATATTTGACGTGTATGTTGGGAATGGTTAACAAATAAAGTTTCACAATGTTAAGCCCTTCAAATAATACGCAAATGAAATTAAAAATATTTCTTAAGACGCTAAAACAATATCGACTAAAATAAATTTTTATATCCATTTGACCATTATCTACGTGTGATACCAAGATGAAACTTGACGTTTTAGCCATTTCCAACATGCTTTTCAAATATTAGCCGATTGGAAAATTTTAAAATTTTAATGTCAAAATGGCTTTTTTCCATAAGTCTTCCCTTTGGAAATCGATAAATTTTGAGGTGAAAATTCAAATTTTTTAAAATGGCTAATATTAGACGTGTATGTTGGGAATGGCTAAAAGTTGAGGTTTCACCATGTTAAACCCTTCAAACAATACGCAAATGAAGTTAAAAATATTTCGTAACACACTAAAACAATATCTAGTAAAATTGATTTTTAAATCCCATCTACCATTATTTACAGGGGTTACCATGATGACATTTAACTTTTAGCCATTTCCAACACGCATGTAAAATATTAGCCAATTGGAAAATTTTCAAATTTTTATGTCAAAACGCATTATTTCAATAGGTGTTACTTTGGAAATCGACAAATTTTGAGGTGACAATTGAAAGTTTTTCAAAAGGCTAATATTTGACGTGTATGTTGGGAATGGTTAACAAATAAAGTTTCACAATGTTAAGCCCTTCAAATAATACGCAAATGAAATTAAAAATATTTCTTAAGACGCTAAAACAATATCGACTAAAATAAATTTTTATATCCATTTGACCATTATCTACGTGTGATACCAAGATGAAACTTGACGTTTTAGCCATTTCCAACATGCTTTTCAAATATTAGCCGATTGGAAAATTTTAAAATTTTAATGTCAAAATGGCTTTTTTCCATAAGTCTTCCCTTTGGAAATCGATAAATTTTGAGGTGAAAATTCAAATTTTTTAAAATGGCTAATATTAGACGTGTATGTTGGGAATGGCTAAAAGTTGAGGTTTCACCATGTTAAACCCTTCAAACAATACGCAAATGAAGTTAAAAATATTTCGTAACACACTAAAACAATATCTAGTAAAATTGATTTTTAAATCCCATCTACCATTATTTACAGGGGTTACCATGATGACATTTAACTTTTAGCCATTTCCAACACGCATGTAAAATATTAGCCAATTGGAAAATTTTCAAATTTTTATGTCAAAACGCATTATTTCAATAGGTGTTACTTTGGAAATCGACAAATTTTGAGGTGACAATTGAAAGTTTTTCAAAAGGCTAATATTTGACGTGTATGTTGGGAATGGTTAACAAATAAAGTTTCACAATGTTAAGCCCTTCAAATAATACGCAAATGAAATTAAAAATATTTCTTAAGACGCTAAAACAATATCGACTAAAATAAATTTTTATATCCATTTGACCATTATCTACGTGTGATACCAAGATGAAACTTGACGTTTTAGCCATTTCCAACATGCTTTTCAAATATTAGCCGATTGGAAAATTTTAAAATTTTAATGTCAAAATGGCTTTTTTCCATAAGTCTTCCCTTTGGAAATCGATAAATTTTGAGGTGAAAATTCAAATTTTTTAAAATGGCTAATATTAGACGTGTATGTTGGGAATGGCTAAAAGTTGAGGTTTCACCATGTTAAACCCTTCAAACAATACGCAAATGAAGTTAAAAATATTTCGTAACACACTAAAACAATATCTAGTAAAATTGATTTTTAAATCCCATCTACCATTATTTACGGGGTTACCATGATGACATTTAACTTTTAGCCATTTCCAACACGCATGTAAAATATTAGCCAATTGGAAAATTTTCAAATTTTTATGTCAAAACGCATTATTTCAATAGGTGTTACTTTGGAAATCGACAAATTTTGAGGTGACAATTGAAAGTTTTTCAAAAGGCTAATATTTGACGTGTATGTTGGGAATGGTTAACAAATAAAGTTTCACAATGTTAAGCCCTTCAAATAATACGCAAATGAAATTAAAAATATTTCTTAAGACGCTAAAACAATATCGACTAAAATAAATTTTTATATCCATTTGACCATTATCTACGTGTGATACCAAGATGAAACTTGACGTTTTAGCCATTTCCAACATGCTTTTCAAATATTAGCCGATTGGAAAATTTTAAAATTTTAATGTCAAAATGGCTTTTTTCCATAAGTCTTCCCTTTGGAAATCGATAAATTTTGAGGTGAAAATTCAAATTTTTTAAAATGGCTAATATTAGACGTGTATGTTGGGAATGGCTAAAAGTTGAGGTTTCACCATGTTAAACCCTTCAAACAATACGCAAATGAAGTTAAAAATATTTCGTAACACACTAAAACAATATCTAGTAAAATTGATTTTTAAATCCCATCTACCATTATTTACGGGGGTTACCATGATGACATTTAACTTTTAGCCATTTCCAACACGCATGTAAAATATTAGCCAATTGGAAAATTTTCAAATTTTTATGTCAAAACGCATTATTTCAATAGGTGTTACTTTGGAAATCGACAAATTTTGAGGTGACAATTGAAAGTTTTTCAAAAGGCTAATATTTGACGTGTATGTTGGGAATGGTTAACAAATAAAGTTTCACAATGTTAAGCCCTTCAAATAATACGCAAATGAAATTAAAAATATTTCTTAAGACGCTAAAACAATATCGACTAAAATAAATTTTTATATCCATTTGACCATTATCTACGTGTGATACCAAGATGAAACTTGACGTTTTAGCCATTTCCAACATGCTTTTCAAATATTAGCCGATTGGAAAATTTTAAAATTTTAATGTCAAAATGGCTTTTTTCCATAAGTCTTCCCTTTGGAAATCGATAAATTTTGAGGTGAAAATTCAAATTTTTTAAAATGGCTAATATTAGACGTGTATGTTGGGAATGGCTAAAAGTTGAGGTTTCACCATGTTAAACCCTTCAAACAATACGCAAATGAAGTTAAAAATATTTCGTAACACACTAAAACAATATCTAGTAAAATTGATTTTTAAATCCCATCTACCATTATTTACGGGGGTTACCATGATGACATTTAACTTTTAGCCATTTCCAACACGCATGTAAAATATTAGCCAATTGGAAAATTTTCAAATTTTTATGTCAAAACGCATTATTTCAATAGGTGTTACTTTGGAAATCGACAAATTTTGAGGTGACAATTGAAAGTTTTTCAAAAGGCTAATATTTGACGTGTATGTTGGGAATGGTTAACAAATAAAGTTTCACAATGTTAAGCCCTTCAAATAATACGCAAATGAAATTAAAAATATTTCTTAAGACGCTAAAACAATATCGACTAAAATAAATTTTTATATCCATTTGACCATTATCTACGTGTGATACCAAGATGAAACTTGACGTTTTAGCCATTTCCAACATGCTTTTCAAATATTAGCCGATTGGAAAATTTTAAAATTTTAATGTCAAAATGGCTTTTTTCCATAAGTCTTCCCTTTGGAAATCGATAAATTTTGAGGTGAAAATTCAAATTTTTTAAAATGGCTAATATTAGACGTGTATGTTGGGAATGGCTAAAAGTTGAGGTTTCACCATGTTAAACCCTTCAAACAATACGCAAATGAAGTTAAAAATATTTCGTAACACACTAAAACAATATCTAGTAAAATTGATTTTTAAATCCCATCTACCATTATTTACGGGGGTTACCATGATGACATTTAACTTTTAGCCATTTCCAACACGCATGTAAAATATTAGCCAATTGGAAAATTTTCAAATTTTTATGTCAAAACGCATTATTTCAATAGGTGTTACTTTGGAAATCGACAAATTTTGAGGTGACAATTGAAAGTTTTTCAAAAGGCTAATATTTGACGTGTATGTTGGGAATGGTTAACAAATAAAGTTTCACAATGTTAAGCCCTTCAAATAATACGCAAATGAAATTAAAAATATTTCTTAAGACGCTAAAACAATATCGACTAAAATAAATTTTTATATCCATTTGACCATTATCTACGTGTGATACCAAGATGAAACTTGACGTTTTAGCCATTTCCAACATGCTTTTCAAATATTAGCCGATTGGAAAATTTTAAAATTTTAATGTCAAAATGGCTTTTTTCCATAAGTCTTCCCTTTGGAAATCGATAAATTTTGAGGTGAAAATTCAAATTTTTTAAAATGGCTAATATTAGACGTGTATGTTGGGAATGGCTAAAAGTTGAGGTTTCACCATGTTAAACCCTTCAAACAATACGCAAATGAAGTTAAAAATATTTCGTAACACACTAAAACAATATCTAGTAAAATTGATTTTTAAATCCCATCTACCATTATTTACGGGGGTTACCATGATGACATTTAACTTTTAGCCATTTCCAACACGCATGTAAAATATTAGCCAATTGGAAAATTTTCAAATTTTTATGTCAAAACGCATTATTTCAATAGGTGTTACTTTGGAAATCGACAAATTTTGAGGTGACAATTGAAAGTTTTTCAAAAGGCTAATATTTGACGTGTATGTTGGGAATGGTTAACAAATAAAGTTTCACAATGTTAAGCCCTTCAAATAATACGCAAATGAAATTAAAAATATTTCTTAAGACGCTAAAACAATATCGACTAAAATAAATTTTTATATCCATTTGACCATTATCTACGTGTGATACCAAGATGAAACTTGACGTTTTAGCCATTTCCAACATGCTTTTCAAATATTAGCCGATTGGAAAATTTTAAAATTTTAATGTCAAAATGGCTTTTTTCCATAAGTCTTCCCTTTGGAAATCGATAAATTTTGAGGTGAAAATTCAAATTTTTTAAAATGGCTAATATTAGACGTGTATGTTGGGAATGGCTAAAAGTTGAGGTTTCACCATGTTAAACCCTTCAAACAATACGCAAATGAAGTTAAAAATATTTCGTAACACACTAAAACAATATCTAGTAAAATTGATTTTTAAATCCCATCTACCATTATTTACGGGGGTTACCATGATGACATTTAACTTTTAGCCATTTCCAACACGCATGTAAAATATTAGCCAATTGGAAAATTTTCAAATTTTTATGTCAAAACGCATTATTTCAATAGGTGTTACTTTGGAAATCGACAAATTTTGAGGTGACAATTGAAAGTTTTTCAAAAGGCTAATATTTGACGTGTATGTTGGGAATGGTTAACAAATAAAGTTTCACAATGTTAAGCCCTTCAAATAATACGCAAATGAAATTAAAAATATTTCTTAAGACGCTAAAACAATATCGACTAAAATAAATTTTTATATCCATTTGACCATTATCTACGTGTGATACCAAGATGAAACTTGACGTTTTAGCCATTTCCAACATGCTTTTCAAATATTAGCCGATTGGAAAATTTTAAAATTTTAATGTCAAAATGGCTTTTTTCCATAAGTCTTCCCTTTGGAAATCGATAAATTTTGAGGTGAAAATTCAAATTTTTTAAAATGGCTAATATTAGACGTGTATGTTGGGAATGGCTAAAAGTTGAGGTTTCACCATGTTAAACCCTTCAAACAATACGCAAATGAAGTTAAAAATATTTCGTAACACACTAAAACAATATCTAGTAAAATTGATTTTTAAATCCCATCTACCATTATTTACGGGGGTTACCATGATGACATTTAACTTTTAGCCATTTCCAACACGCATGTAAAATATTAGCCAATTGGAAAATTTTCAAATTTTTATGTCAAAACGCATTATTTCAATAGGTGTTACTTTGGAAATCGACAAATTTTGAGGTGACAATTGAAAGTTTTTCAAAAGGCTAATATTTGACGTGTATGTTGGGAATGGTTAACAAATAAAGTTTCACAATGTTAAGCCCTTCAAATAATACGCAAATGAAATTAAAAATATTTCTTAAGACGCTAAAACAATATCGACTAAAATAAATTTTTATATCCATTTGACCATTATCTACGTGTGATACCAAGATGAAACTTGACGTTTTAGCCATTTCCAACATGCTTTTCAAATATTAGCCGATTGGAAAATTTTAAAATTTTAATGTCAAAATGGCTTTTTTCCATAAGTCTTCCCTTTGGAAATCGATAAATTTTGAGGTGAAAATTCAAATTTTTTAAAATGGCTAATATTAGACGTGTATGTTGGGAATGGCTAAAAGTTGAGGTTTCACCATGTTAAACCCTTCAAACAATACGCAAATGAAGTTAAAAATATTTCGTAACACACTAAAACAATATCTAGTAAAATTGATTTTTAAATCCCATCTACCATTATTTACGGGGGTTACCATGATGACATTTAACTTTTAGCCATTTCCAACACGCATGTAAAATATTAGCCAATTGGAAAATTTTCAAATTTTTATGTCAAAACGCATTATTTCAATAGGTGTTACTTTGGAAATCGACAAATTTTGAGGTGACAATTGAAAGTTTTTCAAAAGGCTAATATTTGACGTGTATGTTGGGAATGGTTAACAAATAAAGTTTCACAATGTTAAGCCCTTCAAATAATACGCAAATGAAATTAAAAATATTTCTTAAGACGCTAAAACAATATCGACTAAAATAAATTTTTATATCCATTTGACCATTATCTACGTGTGATACCAAGATGAAACTTGACGTTTTAGCCATTTCCAACATGCTTTTCAAATATTAGCCGATTGGAAAATTTTAAAATTTTAATGTCAAAATGGCTTTTTTCCATAAGTCTTCCCTTTGGAAATCGATAAATTTTGAGGTGAAAATTCAAATTTTTTAAAATGGCTAATATTAGACGTGTATGTTGGGAATGGCTAAAAGTTGAGGTTTCACCATGTTAAACCCTTCAAACAATACGCAAATGAAGTTAAAAATATTTCGTAACACACTAAAACAATATCTAGTAAAATTGATTTTTAAATCCCATCTACCATTATTTACGGGGGTTACCATGATGACATTTAACTTTTAGCCATTTCCAACACGCATGTAAAATATTAGCCAATTGGAAAATTTTCAAATTTTTATGTCAAAACGCATTATTTCAATAGGTGTTACTTTGGAAATCGACAAATTTTGAGGTGACAATTGAAAGTTTTTCAAAAGGCTAATATTTGACGTGTATGTTGGGAATGGTTAACAAATAAAGTTTCACAATGTTAAGCCCTTCAAATAATACGCAAATGAAATTAAAAATATTTCTTAAGACGCTAAAACAATATCGACTAAAATAAATTTTTATATCCATTTGACCATTATCTACGTGTGATACCAAGATGAAACTTGACGTTTTAGCCATTTCCAACATGCTTTTCAAATATTAGCCGATTGGAAAATTTTAAAATTTTAATGTCAAAATGGCTTTTTTCCATAAGTCTTCCCTTTGGAAATCGATAAATTTTGAGGTGAAAATTCAAATTTTTTAAAATGGCTAATATTAGACGTGTATGTTGGGAATGGCTAAAAGTTGAGGTTTCACCATGTTAAACCCTTCAAACAATACGCAAATGAAGTTAAAAATATTTCGTAACACACTAAAACAATATCTAGTAAAATTGATTTTTAAATCCCATCTACCATTATTTACGGGGGTTACCATGATGACATTTAACTTTTAGCCATTTCCAACACGCATGTAAAATATTAGCCAATTGGAAAATTTTCAAATTTTTATGTCAAAACGCATTATTTCAATAGGTGTTACTTTGGAAATCGACAAATTTTGAGGTGACAATTGAAAGTTTTTCAAAAGGCTAATATTTGACGTGTATGTTGGGAATGGTTAACAAATAAAGTTTCACAATGTTAAGCCCTTCAAATAATACGCAAATGAAATTAAAAATATTTCTTAAGACGCTAAAACAATATCGACTAAAATAAATTTTTATATCCATTTGACCATTATCTACGTGTGATACCAAGATGAAACTTGACGTTTTAGCCATTTCCAACATGCTTTTCAAATATTAGCCGATTGGAAAATTTTAAAATTTTAATGTCAAAATGGCTTTTTTCCATAAGTCTTCCCTTTGGAAATCGATAAATTTTGAGGTGAAAATTCAAATTTTTTAAAATGGCTAATATTAGACGTGTATGTTGGGAATGGCTAAAAGTTGAGGTTTCACCATGTTAAACCCTTCAAACAATACGCAAATGAAGTTAAAAATATTTCGTAACACACTAAAACAATATCTAGTAAAATTGATTTTTAAATCCCATCTACCATTATTTACGGGGGTTACCATGATGACATTTAACTTTTAGCCATTTCCAACACGCATGTAAAATATTAGCCAATTGGAAAATTTTCAAATTTTTATGTCAAAACGCATTATTTCAATAGGTGTTACTTTGGAAATCGACAAATTTTGAGGTGACAATTGAAAGTTTTTCAAAAGGCTAATATTTGACGTGTATGTTGGGAATGGTTAACAAATAAAGTTTCACAATGTTAAGCCCTTCAAATAATACGCAAATGAAATTAAAAATATTTCTTAAGACGCTAAAACAATATCGACTAAAATAAATTTTTATATCCATTTGACCATTATCTACGTGTGATACCAAGATGAAACTTGACGTTTTAGCCATTTCCAACATGCTTTTCAAATATTAGCCGATTGGAAAATTTTAAAATTTTAATTTCAAAATGGCTTTTTTCCATAAGTCTTCCCTTTGGAAATCGATAAATTTTGAGGTGAAAATTCAAATTTTTTAAAATGGCTAATATTAGACGTGTATGTTGGGAATGGCTAAAAGTTGAGGTTTCACCATGTTAAACCCTTGAAACAATACGCAAATGAAGTTAAAAATATTTCGTAACACACTAAAACAATATCTAGTAAAATTGATTTTTAAATCCCATCTACCATTATTTACAGGGGTTACCATGATGACATTTAACTTTTAGCCATTTCCAACACGCATGTAAAATATTAGCCAATTGGAAAATTTTCAAATTTTTATGTCAAAACGCATTATTTCAATAGGTGTTACTTTGGAAATCGACAAATTTTGAGGTGACAATTGAAAGTTTTTCAAAAGGCTAATATTTGACGTGTATGTTGGGAATGGTTAACAAATAAAGTTTCACAATGTTAAGCCCTTCAAATAATACGCAAATGAAATTAAAAATATTTCTTAAGACGCTAAAACAATATCGACTAAAATAAATTTTTATATCCATTTGACCATTATCTACGTGTGATACCAAGATGAAACTTGACGTTTTAGCCATTTCCAACATGCTTTTCAAATATTAGCCGATTGGAAAATTTTAAAATTTTAATGTCAAAATGGCTTTTTTCCATAAGTCTTCCCTTTGGAAATCGATAAATTTTGAGGTGAAAATTCAAATTTTTTAAAATGGCTAATATTAGACGTGTATGTTGGGAATGGCTAAAAGTTGAGGTTTCACCATGTTAAACCCTTCAAACAATACGCAAATGAAGTTAAAAATATTTCGTAACACACTAAAACAATATCTAGTAAAATTGATTTTTAAATCCCATCTACCATTATTTACGGGGGTTACCATGATGACATTTAACTTTTAGCCATTTCCAACACGCATGTAAAATATTAGCCAATTGGAAAATTTTCAAATTTTTATGTCAAAACGCATTATTTCAATAGGTGTTACTTTGGAAATCGACAAATTTTGAGGTGACAATTGAAAGTTTTTCAAAAGGCTAATATTTGACGTGTATGTTGGGAATGGTTAACAAATAAAGTTTCACAATGTTAAGCCCTTCAAATAATACGCAAATGAAATTAAAAATATTTCTTAAGACGCTAAAACAATATCGACTAAAATAAATTTTTATATCCATTTGACCATTATCTACGTGTGATACCAAGATGAAACTTGACGTTTTAGCCATTTCCAACATGCTTTTCAAATATTAGCCGATTGGAAAATTTTAAAATTTTAATGTCAAAATGGCTTTTTTCCATAAGTCTTCCCTTTGGAAATCGATAAATTTTGAGGTGAAAATTCAAATTTTTTAAAATGGCTAATATTAGACGTGTATGTTGGGAATGGCTAAAAGTTGAGGTTTCACCATGTTAAACCCTTCAAACAATACGCAAATGAAGTTAAAAATATTTCGTAACACACTAAAACAATATCTAGTAAAATTGATTTTTAAATCCCATCTACCATTATTTACGGGGGTTACCATGATGACATTTAACTTTTAGCCATTTCCAACACGCATGTAAAATATTAGCCAATTGGAAAATTTTCAAATTTTTATGTCAAAACGCATTATTTCAATAGGTGTTACTTTGGAAATCGACAAATTTTGAGGTGACAATTGAAAGTTTTTCAAAAGGCTAATATTTGACGTGTATGTTGGGAATGGTTAACAAATAAAGTTTCACAATGTTAAGCCCTTCAAATAATACGCAAATGAAATTAAAAATATTTCTTAAGACGCTAAAACAATATCGACTAAAATAAATTTTTATATCCATTTGACCATTATCTACGTGTGATACCAAGATGAAACTTGACGTTTTAGCCATTTCCAACATGCTTTTCAAATATTAGCCGATTGGAAAATTTTAAAATTTTAATGTCAAAATGGCTTTTTTCCATAAGTCTTCCCTTTGGAAATCGATAAATTTTGAGGTGAAAATTCAAATTTTTTAAAATGGCTAATATTAGACGTGTATGTTGGGAATGGCTAAAAGTTGAGGTTTCACCATGTTAAACCCTTCAAACAATACGCAAATGAAGTTAAAAATATTTCGTAACACACTAAAACAATATCTAGTAAAATTGATTTTTAAATCCCATCTACCATTATTTACGGGGGGGTTACCATGATGACACTTAACTTTTAGCCATTTCCAACACGCATGTAAAATATTAGCCAATTGGAAAATTTTCAAATTTTTATGTCAAAACGCATTATTTCAATAGGTGTTACTTTGGAAATCGACAAATTTTGAGGTGACAATTGAAAGTTTTTCAAAAGGCTAATATTTGACGTGTATGTTGGGAATGGTTAACAAATAAAGTTTCACAATGTTAAGCCCTTCAAATAATACGCAAATGAAATTAAAAATATTTCTTAAGACGCTAAAACAATATCGACTAAAATAAATTTTTATATCCATTTGACCATTATCTACGTGTGATACCAAGATGAAACTTGACGTTTTAGCCATTTCCAACATGCTTTTCAAATATTAGCCGATTGGAAAATTTTAAAATTTTAATGTCAAAATGGCTTTTTTCCATAAGTCTTCCCTTTGGAAATCGATAAATTTTGAGGTGAAAATTCAAATTTTTTAAAATGGCTAATATTAGACGTGTATGTTGGGAATGGCTAAAAGTTGAGGTTTCACCATGTTAAACCCTTCAAACAATACGCAAATGAAGTTAAAAATATTTCGTAACACACTAAAACAATATCTAGTAAAATTGATTTTTAAATCCCATCTACCATTATTTACGGGGGGTTACCATGATGACATTTAACTTTTAGCCATTTCCAACACGCATGTAAAATATTAGCCAATTGGAAAATTTTCAAATTTTTATGTCAAAACGCATTATTTCAATAGGTGTTACTTTGGAAATCGACAAATTTTGAGGTGACAATTGAAAGTTTTTCAAAAGGCTAATATTTGACGTGTATGTTGGGAATGGTTAACAAATAAAGTTTCACAATGTTAAGCCCTTCAAATAATACGCAAATGAAATTAAAAATATTTCTTAAGACGCTAAAACAATATCGACTAAAATAAATTTTTATATCCATTTGACCATTATCTACGTGTGATACCAAGATGAAACTTGACGTTTTAGCCATTTCCAACATGCTTTTCAAATATTAGCCGATTGGAAAATTTTAAAATTTTAATGTCAAAATGGCTTTTTTCCATAAGTCTTCCCTTTGGAAATCGATAAATTTTGAGGTGAAAATTCAAATTTTTTAAAATGGCTAATATTAGACGTGTATGTTGGGAATGGCTAAAAGTTGAGGTTTCACCATGTTAAACCCTTGAAACAATACGCAAATGAAGTTAAAAATATTTCGTAACACACTAAAACAATATCTAGTAAAATTGATTTTTAAATCCCATCTACCATTATTTACAGGGGTTACCATGATGACATTTAACTTTTAGCCATTTCCAACACGCATGTAAAATATTAGCCAATTGGAAAATTTTCAAATTTTTATGTCAAAACGCATTATTTCAATAGGTGTTACTTTGGAAATCGACAAATTTTGAGGTGACAATTGAAAGTTTTTCAAAAGGCTAATATTTGACGTGTATGTTGGGAATGGTTAACAAATAAAGTTTCACAATGTTAAGCCCTTCAAATAATACGCAAATGAAATTAAAAATATTTCTTAAGACGCTAAAACAATATCGACTAAAATAAATTTTTATATCCATTTGACCATTATCTACGTGTGATACCAAGATGAAACTTGACGTTTTAGCCATTTCCAACATGCTTTTCAAATATTAGCCGATTGGAAAATTTTAAAATTTTAATGTCAAAATGGCTTTTTTCCATAAGTCTTCCCTTTGGAAATCGATAAATTTTGAGGTGAAAATTCAAATTTTTTAAAATGGCTAATATTAGACGTGTATGTTGGGAATGGCTAAAAGTTGAGGTTTCACCATGTTAAACCCTTCAAACAATACGCAAATGAAGTTAAAAATATTTCGTAACACACTAAAACAATATCTAGTAAAATTGATTTTTAAATCCCATCTACCATTATTTACAGGGGTTACCATGATGACATTTAACTTTTAGCCATTTCCAACACGCATGTAAAATATTAGCCAATTGGAAAATTTTCAAATTTTTATGTCAAAACGCATTATTTCAATAGGTGTTACTTTGGAAATCGACAAATTTTGAGGTGACAATTGAAAGTTTTTCAAAAGGCTAATATTTGACGTGTATGTTGGGAATGGTTAACAAATAAAGTTTCACAATGTTAAGCCCTTCAAATAATACGCAAATGAAATTAAAAATATTTCTTAAGACGCTAAAACAATATCGACTAAAATAAATTTTTATATCCATTTGACCATTATCTACGTGTGATACCAAGATGAAACTTGACGTTTTAGCCATTTCCAACATGCTTTTCAAATATTAGCCGATTGGAAAATTTTAAAATTTTAATGTCAAAATGGCTTTTTTCCATAAGTCTTCCCTTTGGAAATCGATAAATTTTGAGGTGAAAATTCAAATTTTTTAAAATGGCTAATATTAGACGTGTATGTTGGGAATGGCTAAAAGTTGAGGTTTCACCATGTTAAACCCTTCAAACAATACGCAAATGAAGTTAAAAATATTTCGTAACACACTAAAACAATATCTAGTAAAATTGATTTTTAAATCCCATCTACCATTATTTACAGGGGTTACCATGATGACATTTAACTTTTAGCCATTTCCAACACGCATGTAAAATATTAGCCAATTGGAAAATTTTCAAATTTTTATGTCAAAACGCATTATTTCAATAGGTGTTACTTTGGAAATCGACAAATTTTGAGGTGACAATTGAAAGTTTTTCAAAAGGCTAATATTTGACGTGTATGTTGGGAATGGTTAACAAATAAAGTTTCACAATGTTAAGCCCTTCAAATAATACGCAAATGAAATTAAAAATATTTCTTAAGACGCTAAAACAATATCGACTAAAATAAATTTTTATATCCATTTGACCATTATCTACGTGTGATACCAAGATGAAACTTGACGTTTTAGCCATTTCCAACATGCTTTTCAAATATTAGCCGATTGGAAAATTTTAAAATTTTAATGTCAAAATGGCTTTTTTCCATAAGTCTTCCCTTTGGAAATCGATAAATTTTGAGGTGAAAATTCAAATTTTTTAAAATGGCTAATATTAGACGTGTATGTTGGGAATGGCTAAAAGTTGAGGTTTCACCATGTTAAACCCTTCAAACAATACGCAAATGAAGTTAAAAATATTTCGTAACACACTAAAACAATATCTAGTAAAATTGATTTTTAAATCCCATCTACCATTATTTACGGGGGTTACCATGATGACATTTAACTTTTAGCCATTTCCAACACGCATGTAAAATATTAGCCAATTGGAAAATTTTCAAATTTTTATGTCAAAACGCATTATTTCAATAGGTGTTACTTTGGAAATCGACAAATTTTGAGGTGACAATTGAAAGTTTTTCAAAAGGCTAATATTTGACGTGTATGTTGGGAATGGTTAACAAATAAAGTTTCACAATGTTAAGCCCTTCAAATAATACGCAAATGAAATTAAAAATATTTCTTAAGACGCTAAAACAATATCGACTAAAATAAATTTTTATATCCATTTGACCATTATCTACGTGTGATACCAAGATGAAACTTGACGTTTTAGCCATTTCCAACATGCTTTTCAAATATTAGCCGATTGGAAAATTTTAAAATTTTAATGTCAAAATGGCTTTTTTCCATAAGTCTTCCCTTTGGAAATCGATAAATTTTGAGGTGAAAATTCAAATTTTTTAAAATGGCTAATATTAGACGTGTATGTTGGGAATGGCTAAAAGTTGAGGTTTCACCATGTTAAACCCTTCAAACAATACGCAAATGAAGTTAAAAATATTTCGTAACACACTAAAACAATATCTAGTAAAATTGATTTTTAAATCCCATCTACCATTATTTACGAGGTTACCATGATGACATTTAACTTTTAGCCATTTCCAACACGCATGTAAAATATTAGCCAATTGGAAAATTTTCAAATTTTTATGTCAAAACGCATTATTTCAATAGGTGTTACTTTGGAAATCGACAAATTTTGAGGTGACAATTGAAAGTTTTTCAAAAGGCTAATATTTGACGTGTATGTTGGGAATGGTTAACAAATAAAAGTTTCACAATGTTAAGCCCTTCAAATAATACGCAAATGAAATTAAAAATATTTCTTAAGACGCTAAAACAATATCGACTAAAATAAATTTTTATATCCATTTGACCATTATCTACGTGTGATACCAAGATGAAACTTGACGTTTTAGCCATTTCCAACATGCTTTTCAAATATTAGCCGATTGGAAAATTTTAAAATTTTAATGTCAAAATGGCTTTTTTCCATAAGTCTTCCCTTTGGAAATCGATAAATTTTGAGGTGAAAATTCAAATTTTTTAAAATGGCTAATATTAGACGTGTATGTTGGGAATGGCTAAAAGTTGAGGTTTCACCATGTTAAACCCTTCAAACAATACGCAAATGAAGTTAAAAATATTTCGTAACACACTAAAACAATATCTAGTAAAATTGATTTTTAAATCCCATCTACCATTATTTACGGGGGTTACCATGATGACATTTAACTTTTAGCCATTTCCAACACGCATGTAAAATATTAGCCAATTGGAAAATTTTCAAATTTTTATGTCAAAACGCATTATTTCAATAGGTGTTACTTTGGAAATCGACAAATTTTGAGGTGACAATTGAAAGTTTTTCAAAAGGCTAATATTTGACGTGTATGTTGGGAATGGTTAACAAATAAAGTTTCACAATGTTAAGCCCTTCAAATAATACGCAAATGAAATTAAAAATATTTCTTAAGACGCTAAAACAATATCGACTAAAATAAATTTTTATATCCATTTGACCATTATCTACGTGTGATACCAAGATGAAACTTGACGTTTTAGCCATTTCCAACATGCTTTTCAAATATTAGCCGATTGGAAAATTTTAAAATTTTAATGTCAAAATGGCTTTTTCCATAAGTCTTCCCTTTGGAAATCGATAAATTTTGAGGTGAAAATTCAAATTTTTTAAAATGGCTAATATTAGACGTGTATGTTGGGAATGGCTAAAAGTTGAGGTTTCACCATGTTAAACCCTTCAAACAATACGCAAATGAAGTTAAAAATATTTCGTAACACACTAAAACAATATCTAGTAAAATTGATTTTTAAATCCCATCTACCATTATTTACAGGGGTTACCATGATGACATTTAACTTTTAGCCATTTCCAACACGCATGTAAAATATTAGCCAATTGGAAAATTTTCAAATTTTTATGTCAAAACGCATTATTTCAATAGGTGTTACTTTGGAAATCGACAAATTTTGAGGTGACAATTGAAAGTTTTTCAAAAGGCTAATATTTGACGTGTATGTTGGGAATGGTTAACAAATAAAGTTTCACAATGTTAAGCCCTTCAAATAATACGCAAATGAAATTAAAAATATTTCTTAAGACGCTAAAACAATATCGACTAAAATAAATTTTTATATCCATTTGACCATTATCTACGTGTGATACCAAGATGAAACTTGACGTTTTAGCCATTTCCAACATGCTTTTCAAATATTAGCCGATTGGAAAATTTTAAAATTTTAATGTCAAAATGGCTTTTTTCCATAAGTCTTCCCTTTGGAAATCGATAAATTTTGAGGTGAAAATTCAAATTTTTTAAAATGGCTAATATTAGACGTGTATGTTGGGAATGGCTAAAAGTTGAGGTTTCACCATGTTAAACCCTTCAAACAATACGCAAATGAAGTTAAAAATATTTCGTAACACACTAAAACAATATCTAGTAAAATTGATTTTTAAATCCCATCTACCATTATTTACAGGGGTTACCATGATGACATTTAACTTTTAGCCATTTCCAACACGCATGTAAAATATTAGCCAATTGGAAAATTTTCAAATTTTTATGTCAAAACGCATTATTTCAATAGGTGTTACTTTGGAAATCGACAAATTTTGAGGTGACAATTGAAAGTTTTTCAAAAGGCTAATATTTGACGTGTATGTTGGGAATGGTTAACAAATAAAGTTTCACAATGTTAAGCCCTTCAAATAATACGCAAATGAAATTAAAAATATTTCTTAAGACGCTAAAACAATATCGACTAAAATAAATTTTTATATCCATTTGACCATTATCTACGTGTGATACCAAGATGAAACTTGACGTTTTAGCCATTTCCAACATGCTTTTCAAATATTAGCCGATTGGAAAATTTTAAAATTTTAATTTCAAAATGGCTTTTTTCCATAAGTCTTCCCTTTGGAAATCGATAAATTTTGAGGTGAAAATTCAAATTTTTTAAAATGGCTAATATTAGACGTGTATGTTGGGAATGGCTAAAAGTTGAGGTTTCACCATGTTAAACCCTTGAAACAATACGCAAATGAAGTTAAAAATATTTCGTAACACACTAAAACAATATCTAGTAAAATTGATTTTTAAATCCCATCTACCATTATTTACGGGGGTTACCATGATGACACTTAACTTTTAGCCATTTCCAACACGCATGTAAAATATTAGCCAATTGGAAAATTTTCAAATTTTTATGTCAAAACGCATCATTTCAATAGGTGTTACTTTGGAAATCGACAAATTTTGAGGTGACAATTGAAAGTTTTTCAAAAGGCTAATATTTGACGTGTATGTTGGGAATGGTTAACAAATAAAGTTTCACAATGTTAAGCCCTTCAAATAATACGCAAATGAAATTAAAAATATTTCTTAAGACGCTAAAACAATATCGACTAAAATAAATTTTTATATCCATTTGACCATTATCTACGTGTGATACCAAGATGAAACTTGACGTTTTAGCCATTTCCAACATGCTTTTCAAATATTAGCCGATTGGAAAATTTTAAAATTTTAATTTCAAAATGGCTTTTTTCCATAAGTCTTCCCTTTGGAAATCGATAAATTTTGAGGTGAAAATTCAAATTTTTTAAAATGGCTAATATTAGACGTGTATGTTGGGAATGGCTAAAAGTTGAGGTTTCACCATGTTAAACCCTTCAAACAATACGCAAATGAAGTTAAAAATATTTCGTAACACACTAAAACAATATCTAGTAAAATTGATTTTTAAATCCCATCTACCATTATTTACAGGGGTTACCATGATGACACTTAACTTTTAGCCATTTCCAACACGCATGTAAAATATTAGCCAATTGGAAAATTTTCAAATTTTTATGTCAAAACGCATCATTTCAATAGGTGTTACTTTGGAAATCGACAAATTTTGAGGTGACAATTGAAAGTTTTTCAAAAGGCTAATATTTGACGTGTATGTTGGGAATGGTTAACAAATAAAGTTTCACAATGTTAAGCCCTTCAAATAATACGCAAATGAAATTAAAAATATTTCTTAAGACGCTAAAACAATATCGACTAAAATAAATTTTTATATCCATTTGACCATTATCTACGTGTGATACCAAGATGAAACTTGACGTTTTAGCCATTTCCAACATGCTTTTCAAATATTAGCCGATTGGAAAATTTTAAAATTTTAATGTCAAAATGGCTTTTTTCCATAAGTCTTCCCTTTGGAAATCGATAAATTTTGAGGTGAAAATTCAAATTTTTTAAAATGGCTAATATTAGACGTGTATGTTGGGAATGGCTAAAAGTTGAGGTTTCACCATGTTAAACCCTTCAAACAATACGCAAATGAAGTTAAAAATATTTCGTAACACACTAAAACAATATCTAGTAAAATTGATTTTTAAATCCCATCTACCATTATTTACGAGGGTTACCATGATGACACTTAACTTTTAGCCATTTCCAACACGCATGTAAAATATTAGCCAATTGGAAAATTTTCAAATTTTTATGTCAAAACGCATCATTTCAATAGGTGTTACTTTGGAAATCGACAAATTTTGAGGTGACAATTGAAAGTTTTTCAAAAGGCTAATATTTGACGTGTATGTTGGGAATGGTTAACAAATAAAGTTTCACAATGTTAAGCCCTTCAAATAATACGCAAATGAAATTAAAAATATTTCTTAAGACGCTAAAACAATATCGACTAAAATAAATTTTTATATCCATTTGACCATTATCTACGTGTGATACCAAGATGAAACTTGACGTTTTAGCCATTTCCAACATGCTTTTCAAATATTAGCCGATTGGAAAATTTTAAAATTTTAATGTCAAAATGGCTTTTTTCCATAAGTCTTCCCTTTGGAAATCGATAAATTTTGAGGTGAAAATTCAAATTTTTTAAAATGGCTAATATTAGACGTGTATGTTGGGAATGGCTAAAAGTTGAGGTTTCACCATGTTAAACCCTTCAAACAATACGCAAATGAAGTTAAAAATATTTCGTAACACACTAAAACAATATCTAGTAAAATTGATTTTTAAATCCCATCTACCATTATTTACGGGGGTTACCATGATGACACTTAACTTTTAGCCATTTCCAACACGCATGTAAAATATTAGCCAATTGGAAAATTTTCAAATTTTTATGTCAAAACGCATCATTTCAATAGGTGTTACTTTGGAAATCGACAAATTTTGAGGTGACAATTGAAAGTTTTTCAAAAGGCTAATATTTGACGTGTATGTTGGGAATGGTTAACAAATAAAGTTTCACAATGTTAAGCCCTTCAAATAATACGCAAATGAAATTAAAAATATTTCTTAAGACGCTAAAACAATATCGACTAAAATAAATTTTTATATCCATTTGACCATTATCTACGTGTGATACCAAGATGAAACTTGACGTTTTAGCCATTTCCAACATGCTTTTCAAATATTAGCCGATTGGAAAATTTTAAAATTTTAATGTCAAAATGGCTTTTTTCCATAAGTCTTCCCTTTGGAAATCGATAAATTTTGAGGTGAAAATTCAAATTTTTTAAAATGGCTAATATTAGACGTGTATGTTGGGAATGGCTAAAAGTTGAGGTTTCACCATGCTAATTAAACCCTTGAAACAATACGCAAATGAAGTTAAAAAATATTTCGTAACACACTAAAACAATATCTAGTAAAATTGATTTTTAAATCCCATCTACCATTATTTACGAGATACCACGCGTTAGCCATTTCGACATGCTTTTCAAATATTAGCCGATTAGAAAATTTTAAAATTTTAATGTCAAAATGGGTTTACCATGATGACACTTAACTTTTAGCCATTTCTAACACGCATGTAAAATATTAACCAATTGGAAAATTTTAAAATTTTAATGTCAAAACGCATCATTTCAATAGATGTTACTTTGGAAATCGACAAATTTTGAGGTGACAATTGAAAGTTTTTCAAAAGGCTAATATTTGACGTGTATGTTGGGAATGGTTAACAAATAAAGTTTCACAATGTTAAGCCCTTCAAATAATACGCAAATGAAATTAAAAAATTTCTTTAAGACGCTAAAACAATATCGACTAAAATAAATTTTTATATCCATTTGACCATTATCTACGTGTGATACCAAGATGAAACTTGACGTTTTAGCCATTTCCAACATGCTTTTCAAATATTAGCCGATTGGAAAATTTTTAAATTTTAATTTCAAAATGGCTTTTTTTTCCATAAGTCTTCCCTTTGGAAATCGATAAATTTTGAGGTGAAAATTCAAATTTTTTAAAATGGCTAATATTAGACGTGTATGTTGGGAATGGCTAAAAGTTGAGGTTTCACCATGTTAAACCCTTGAAACAATACGCAAATGAAGTTAAAAATATTTCGTAACACACTAAAACAATATCTAGTAAAATTGATTTTTAAATCCCATCTACCATTATTTACATGGGTTACCATGATGACATTTAACTTTTAGCCATTTCCAACACGCATGTAAAATATTAGCCAATTGGAAAATTTTCAAATTTTTATGTCAAAACGCATTATTTCAATAGGTGTTACTTTGGAAATCGACAAATTTTGAGGTGACAATTGAAAGTTTTTCAAAAGGCTAATATTTGACGTGTATGTTGGGAATGGTTAACAAATAAAGTTTCACAATGTTAAGCCCTTCAAATAATACGCAAATGAAATTAAAAATATTTCTTAAGACGCTAAAACAATATCGACTAAAATAAATTTTTATATCCATTTGACCATTATCTACGTGTGATACCAAGATGAAACTTGACGTTTTAGCCATTTCCAACATGCTTTTCAAATAGCTTTATTAATTTAATTAATTCAAGGCTTTTTCCATACCCCAACTAAAAAAAAAACAAAAAGGGAAGTAAAGAGGTTTCACCTAAACCCTAAACCCAAAGAATAAAAATACGTAACCCAAAACCCAAAAAGATTTTTAACCCCACCTACTACCGACTAACACCCCAACCCAAATCCGAAATCAAACAAACCCTTTAATTTTACACTTTTTCCCATCCCCCTGCAATTTAAACAATCTTTTGGACTAGGTTCACCACCCACCCATAAAAATATTTCTACCCTAAAACATACTAATATTTTAAACCCCACCAACACCACACTTCCCCACCGCGTTAAAATTCCGGAAAATTTTCAAATTTTTATCAAACCATTATTTCAATATGTGTTACTTTGGAAATCGACATATTTTGATGTGACAATTGAAAGTTTTTCAAAAGGCTAATATTTGATGTGTATGTTGGGAATGGTTAACAAATAAAGTTTCACAATGTTAAGCCCTTCAAATAATACGCAAATCAAATTAAAAATATTTCTTAAGACGCTAAAACAATATCGACAAAAATAAATTTTTATATCCATTTGACCATTATCTACGTGTGATACCAAGATGAAACTTGAGGTTTTAGCCATTTCCAACATGCTTTTCAAATATTAGCCGATTGGAAAATTTTTAAATTATAATGTCAAAATGGCTTTTTTTCCATAAGTCTTCCCTTTTGGAAATCGAGTAAATTTTGAGGTGAAAATTCAAATTTTTTAAAATGGCTAATATTAGACGTGTATGTTGGGAATGGCTAAAAGTTGAGGTTTCACTTAAGTGTTAAACCCTTGAAACAATACGCAAATGAAGTTAAAAATATTTCGTAACACACTAAAACAA